>BQNB010026433.1:0-58601 GCA_026074375.1 Tanacetum coccineum | reverse complement strand
TGGGAGATTTGGTTCAGAGGTTCCATGATCACACTCAGGCTATCCCAGTCTATCGTATACAGGCTATTGAGGGAGTTCAAAGAGAGCAGGGACACAAGATTGTCGGGGTTGAGTCGGCAGTTATTGCTTTGACTGAGAGGATTGCTGAGTTGGAGAGGGATAACAGGAGGCTTAGAGGCACTGCGAGTGTTGAGAGTCAGAGAGTTGACCGACTCCAGCGTGGCATGTCGCGTATGCAGAGAGAGTTGAGGCAGATGCGACGGCTTTGATTTTATGATCGAGTGAGAGTTGGCAAACTTGAGGCATGTGCTAGGAAGCACATGGGCTACTGTCCTTAGAGATGTTCGTTAGCATTGCAGCATTTAGTAGTAGCATTTAGTGATGACCGTAGTGTTAGAACTCGTATTTTCTGTATTTTGAAACGTTATGATGTAATCATTAATGTTCGAGGATATGAAATTGATATTTATCTATGATATGATGTCCTGATTTGATTTACTTATGCTCTTGTGTCATGCATTATAGGGTTTCCGTAAATATGTTTCGATCATGTATTTTCTATGTAAATTAACCGTAAATTTTATTTAACACCGTTAGTGATCTCGCATCACCTAGAGATCTTACCAAGCATTATATTGTAGTGTTGTAGGAAGATGCCTAACACACAATCTGGAGCGTCCATGACTCATGAGGAGGTTAAAGAATTGGTTACCCGCCGAGTAGCTGAAGAGATGGAGGCTCGTGAAGCCGTGATGAACCTTAAACCCATGAATGAGAATGGGGATGAACAAGAAGGTGGAAATAGAGGTAACGGGGGAAATGGAAATAGAGGTAACAAAGGAAATGGAAATGGAGGGAACGGAGGAAATAGAAATGGAGGAAACAGAGAAAACAGAAATGGAGGAAATGGACACAGGAATGGAAACCATGGCATGAATTATGGAGGTTTCATGCCAGTGGCTCGAGAGTGCACTTTCCAAGACTTCTTGAAGTGGAAGCCATATAATTTCTCAGGGACTGAAGGCATTGTCGGATTGACCCGCTGGTTTGAGAAGATGGAGACCGTGTTTAATATCAGTAATTATCCACAGAAGTATCAAGTGAAATATGCTACATGCACACTGCAGGACAGTGCTTTGACCTGGTGGAACTCTTATAAGAGAACCATTGGTGTTGAGGCGGCATATGTCATGAATTGGGTTGAACTAATGAAGTTGATGACAGAAGTGTACTGTCCAAGGAATGAAATCCAGAAGATGGAGACTGAATTGTGGAATTTGACCGTGAAAGGAAACGACTTGACTGCTTACACTCAAAGATTTCAGGAGTTGATTTTGTTGTGTACTAGAATGGTCCCTAATGAAGAAGAGAGTGGAAAGGTTTATTGGAGGTTTACCGGACAACATTCAAGGGAATGTAATTGCTGCAAATCCAGCCAGACTCCAAGATGCTATACGCATTGCTAACCAATTGATGGACAAGAAGGTCCAGGGTTATGCTGCAAGGAATGCTGAGAATAAGAGGAGGATGGAAAGTAACCTAAGGGATAACCGTGGACAACAACCGCCGTTCAAGAGGCAAAATACTAGTGGACAGAATGTGGCCAGAGCTTATACGGCTGGGAACAATAAAAGAAGGGGTATGCTGGGCCACTACCCTACTGCAATAAGTGAAGGATGCACCATTAAGGGTTATGTACTATGAGGTGTGGAAACTGTAAGAAGGTTGGACATCAGACTAGGGATTGTAGGGCTGCTATTGCTCTAAACACTAAGAGGGCTCTAGTTAGAAATCAGCAGGGTATTATTTGTTATGAGTGTGGAAGACCATGACATTTCAGGAAGGATTATCCTAAGTGGAGGAATCAGAACCGTGGAAACCAGACAAGAAACAAGAATGGAAACAAGACTGGAAACCAGACTGGAGGTAACAAAACTACGGAGAGAGCTTACGCCATTGGTGGAGGAGGAACAAACCCTGATTCCAACATTGTCATGGGTACGTTTCTTCTCAATAACTGTTATGCTTTGATGTTATTCGATTCGGGTGCCGATAGAAGTTTTGTGTCGACTACCTTTAGTGCTTTGCTTGATGTTACACCAACCACTTTAGACACTAGTTATGCCATAGAACTTGCCGATGGAAGAATTTCAGAAACAAATATTATTCTTAGAGGTTGCACGTTAGGATTATTAGGTCATCCGTTCGACATAGATCTAATGCCCGTAGAGCTTGGTAGTTTTGACGTCATCATTGGTATGGATTGGTTGGTGAAGTACCACGCGTTGATCGTTTGTGACGAGAAGGTTGTTCGTATTCCTTATGGAAATGAGGTGTTGATAATCCGAGGTGATAATTGCGACATGCGATGGCGGAAGTAAGCTGAACATCATATCGTGTATGAGGACCCAGAAGTATATGAGAAGGGATGTCAAGTATACCTTAGCCGCATTTACATTCAAGAAGGCTAAAGGATAAGTCGGATATAGAAGCGACTGGGAGGAACTTGCCAAATCGTACGGGAATTTCTGAAAGTTCCTTTCCAACGATTTGCCTGGATTACCACATGCCGACAAGTTGGAATTTCAAATCGAACTAGTCCTTGGTGCCTTGCATATCCTAGCACGACCCCGTAATCGATTAGCACCAGCAAAATGCAATAGTTGTCCTACTCCAATTGAAGAAACTTTCCGATAAAGTATTTATAAGAACTAGTTCCCTCACCCTGGGAGGCACCCGATTTTGGTTTTCAAAAGAAAGATGGTTCGTTTTAGATATGTATCGACTACCCGTGAAACTAAACAACTTACTGTGAAGAAATCGATACCCACTGTTCCGATAATCGAACAGATTGTTTGATCAATTGGCCAGTATCAAGAGTCTACTCTATAGATCGACCAGATCTGGTTATCACCAACTCATAGTATCAGTGAGAAGACATTCCAAAACAGAGCATTTAGGACTTCGCTATAGACACTAAAGTTCCAAAAAAGCCAGTTTGGTTTTGACTAACGCACACGACAGTATTCATGTATTTGATGATCCGTGCAAACCGATTCTTGATAGAATTTCGTGAATTTATTCATCCATGATATTTGATCTACTCCAAGAGAGAAAGGACCACGAAAGGACACCTTAAGTGATTATACGTTAATTGAAGGAGGAGAGAATGTACGCCAAGTTAATCAAGTGTGAGTTTTTGGCTGTCAAAGGTACAATTTATTGGTTACTAATTGATAGTTGAAGGCATATCACATTGATCCCAGCGAAGATTAGGTAATCAAGGGATTGGCGGTCACCCAAGACACCACTAATTCGTAATTTTAGGTTGGCTGTTAACTAACCGACGATTTATCGAAGGTTGTTTCAAAAATCGCTATACCTATGATGAAACAGACATAGAAAAATCATGAAGTTTATTTGGGAGAAAAAGGCAGAAGCTGCATGTTAAGTTGTTGAAGCAAAATTGTGTAGTGCGACCAATTTAGGCTACCTGTTGAAGTGAAACATCGTGGTATATTGGCAGCCCTCTCATAAAGGGTTGGGCGCAGTTTTGATGCAAAAGGAGAAGGTCATAACTTACGCATCCCCGTCAACTCAAGGTTCACGAGAAGAACTATACCACACACAACCTAGAGCTTGGTGCGGTAGTGTTTGCCTTGAAGATGTGGAGACACTATCTGTACGGTACAAAGTGGGTTGTGTTCACTGATCACAAGAGTTTGCAACACATTCACGATCAGAAGGAGCTGAAAAATGAGAACAACGACGTTGGTTAGAGTTATGACCGACTACGACGTGATATTCGATATCAATCCAGGAAAGAGACGAAACGTGTGGCAGATGCTTTAATCGAAAGGCAAGAAGTAAAGCCGTTACGAGTTCGAATCCTTGTTTATTACCTTGCTATTGGTATTTCGGCGTTTTAAAAGGCTTGTTGGTCCTAAAAGCCAATAAGCGTTTTAGTAACTCATTAGACCTTGTTTAAAAAATGGAAAGCGCCATTTTGCGTTGAGTTTGTAAAATATAACTTGTGGTTGAAATTGGTTTTTGATAAAGTCTATGACTTTCGAAAATGAGTAAACACGAACGGGTCATGCCGAAATTTTATAAAAATCATATACTTAGAAATTTATTTAGAAAACATAAATAATAAAATGTTTTTGACTAAATTACTTAGCGCTTTAGAGATGTCAAATTATAAATGATAATTTTGTTTATACGTTATTATTAATATAATATTATATTTAGTGATAATTAATAATATATTGATATTACGTGTGTACTTACAACTAGGACTTTGCATAAAAACCCGATCACTAATTGCTTTTAATACACAAAAAACGTTTACCAAAAATGATTAATAAACGATCATGCATCATCACATAGGTTTTTTTTTTTTTTTTTTTTTTTTTTTTTCTTTTTTTTTTTTTTTTTTTTTTTTTTTTTTTTTTTTTTTTTTTATTTTTAACTTTCCGAGACTAAATCAAAACCCGTATTCTTCTAGGTCATACTCGTGTACCATCATCCGTTCCGAGTGACCTTACTTTTGACGTGTACTCTTTACCTTATCATCAAGGTGAGTTCATAGCCCCACTGTTTTACTCATTTTGAATAAATGTTTTATAACTGGTGGAAACATTGCTTGTTTTTTAAAACTAGACCACAAGTACTATATTCGTGAGATTTCCTTGTTTACATGTTACCTAAGTAGCATTTAGACCACTATTTGCCCGAACTATCATGAACTGTTAATTTCTTGACCGAAGGACCGGTTGAGGGAGCGCGAGTGAATAAATAGATCTATTGGGACTAATTATCCCTATCCGGATGAGTAGTACTCACTAGTTCGAGTTGTCCAATGACTAACGGATATAGTTTCAAGGCGTAATCAAGTTAGGTGGTGTTTGGTCGGACACCTAGAAGGGCAAGCAATTATTTGGCATGTTATATGCTACGTTCGGAATTAGCTTCGGTGTCATGAGCTTAGTGCAACGTAAATACCTCTTTATGTGAAGTTGTATCTGTTATAACTGTCGCATACGTTTTGAAATCTGTGCCACATAACAACGTTTTTGAACTAAACCTATGAATACACCAACTTTATGTTTTGATGTTTTAAAAGCATGTTTTTCTCATGTGCTTAGCATGGATGTCGTTGCTTGACTTATGTGAAGTCAATTTCCCTACGGTTTAAATCCAGAGATTTATCTATGTCTTTAAATACTGTTGTTGAACTCATTTAAGCTTCCGCGTATTGTCTTTTAAATCCTTTAAATTTGATCGATGTAAAACTTATTATTATTTTAAATTTACGCAACGGTGTTTATTTTTCAAAACGTACACTTAGAGGTCGTTCTTTATGCTTTGTACTTGATATATCCCGAGCGTCCACACCTCTAGACACACGTATTTCCGTCCAGGGCCCATTTGGGGGTGTGACACAAGGTACCTCAAAAAGCTCAATCTAAAAAACCATGTTTGTATGAGATCTCATATGACCAATATGATCCTGCAAACAAACTCATCCCCGATAGGGAAGAGACTCTGACTCTTGAAAAAGAGAGTCAATCAAAATTAAATAAAGACTTAGTAAGACCTTATGATTACACAAAGCTAAATAGTCTTTATGAAATCTTCCACATCTTCAACCAACACACGGGAATATCCATGACATTGGCACAGTGCAAATGAAGTAAAAAGAAAATATTGGAAGAATCTTTTGTGAAAATCTAACGCAAAAATTTTCAAAAACACATAATCTTTCTTACACCTGTTTCCAAATCAAAAAGTAAAAGTATACAAAGCAGTATAATGTTAATGACGAATAACAGAACTCATTTAAAAGAACATGTTTGATCAAGCTTGGGTAAAGCATTCTCATGATCATTTTTTTGCACCAACTGCTCTTGATATGGAAGTGCTAATAAAAACATGTTTGATGCCTCTTGCCATAAAGACACAGAAATGATAGTTTTTCATATTGTTCATAGAACTAAAGGCAAGAAACACATGCAGATTTTAAATTTGTACAGTTGAATCACTTGAAAATGAAATTGACGAACTTGAATCTGATAAAGCATAATTTTTAAACATGTATGACATACTTTTTCAAGAAAGTGTGTCTAATGAATTATGTGTCTTATTTGATTCTTATCTGATTTTAAGATGCCCACACTGAATTGGTAAATGCTTATATCTTCTAAAGGTGAAAGAATGTGAAGTCTTCATGGATAGAGAGTGGGGTTGGTTATTTGTAACATTTCATTTTGCAAGTAAACTTCCCAATTCTCTCACTTTCTCTCTCTACAAATCTTCTCATCTCCTAACCTATTTTCTTGTTCATAACATGAAGTGGAAGTGATTATTTTGGATTCCGACATTTGGTATCAAGAGCCTCGGGTAGATTGTGTTTGTTTTGTGGTTTAATAAGCTCAATCAAAAAAAATTTGTGGCTTATCTTGCCATATAAGCTCACGTCCGAAAAAAAAATTGGCTTATGGGTTTGTTTATCTCATTTAATTTTTGCTTCACTTGTTATTCACCTTCTTGAGTTTCATTTGTGGTTATAAGCTCAAAAATTCGTGGCTTATTCTCAATATAAGCTCACGTCTCAAAAAAAATTAGGCTTATTGGTTTAGTTTTCTTGATTACTCCTTCGTACACTTGTTCTATATCATCTATTGTTACCATTTTAAGCATTAGATAAGCTACAAAGTTAGATTTTAAGCTTATTCAAATTTAGCTTATTCAAGCTTATTTGGGAGCTTATTTTCGTGGCTCATTTGTGATTTTCCTTATCCATTTGTGGTCCCAACCGGTCAACAAACAAGAAACAAGATCCACAATTTTAGCCTACAAAGACAAGGACACTTTGTTTGTTAGTTTAAGTGGTCCACACCCGAAAGTGACCTCAAGCGGAACATGTATAAGGCCAAGCGAAATATGCAGGTGTTTATAGCAAGCGAAATATGTATGTTAACTTGAAGCGAAATATGCAGGTTTAAGTCAAGCGAAATATTACATTAAACTAAAACGAAACTCTGCCAAATTTTTTTAAAATTCAAGCGAAATATAAATCAAGCGAAACATGAAGGATTGAATTTCAAGCGAAACATGCAAGATTGACTTTAAGCGAAATATGTTTATCAAGCGAAACATGCAGTGTTAAGGTCAAGCGAAATATGTTGAGTTCAAGCGAAATATGTTCTCTTTCAAGCGAAATGTGCAGTCTTCTGAATTCAAGCGAAATGTGTAACTTTTGAAGCGAAATACGAAATTTCCAAGCAAAGCGAAATATGCAATTTTTCTTTCAAGCCAAGCGAAATATGCACTCTTGCAAGCGAAACATGTCAGTTTAGGAATTTAAACTTTCAAGACATTCAATTCACAACAAACAAACCTTAATCCAAATCAATTAACATTCACGGTTTTCTATTGATTTTGTAAAATCCCGTGAAAGACACAATTCTTTTCTCAGTTTTAATCATAGACTTGTAAAATCCCGTGAACGTTTATTGCTTTCTTTTTACCACAACTTCAATCACAACAAATCTACTTAAGATCCTACAATCATTTTTCACTTCATAATTCTTCAATCATTCATCATGACAACTCCAATTGTAACTTCCACAACCGACAGTCAAATGCATAACAACATAATGGCAGCTGGTTCAAGGGATCGTCCACCAATGCTTGCAACAGGACGATATGCACAATGGCGATCACGGTTCTTACGATACATTGATACAAGACCAAATGGTGATGCCTTACGAAAGTGCATTCTCAAAGGTCCTTACACTCCAACTATTGTTACAACACCAATTGTTCCTGCAACAGAGAATTCTCTAGCAGTTCCTGAAGAAACAACAATCGAGACAGTTATGAATATGACTCCTGAAAACAGAGCTCATTTTGAATCAGAAAAAGAAGCGATTCATTTGATATTGACTGGAATTGGAGATGAAATATACTCAACTGTTGATTCATGTCAGACAGCTCAAGAAATGTGGGAAGCCATCGAAAGGCTACAACAAGGTGAATCACTTAATATTCAAGATGTTAAGACAAACCTATTTTGGGAGTTTGGTCAATTCACCTCTCATGATGGAGAAACAATTGAGTCTTACTACACAAGATTCTACAAGATGATGAATGAAATTATCAGAAACAATTTGGCAGTTGCTACGATGCAAGTCAATGTTCAATTTCTTCAACAACTTCAACCAGAATGGTCAAGATTTGTAACAATTGTCAAGCAACAACATAAGTTGGATGGAGTGTCATATCACAAACTCTTTGACATTCTGAAACAATACCAAAAGGAAGTTAATAAACTCCATGCTGAAAGAATGGCCAAGAATGCTAACCCATTAGCACTTGTTGCTACTACTCAAACACTTCAAGACCCTTATTATCAATCATCAAAACCTCACAAATCATATGGACCAACATCAAAAGCTTTACTTCCAACCAGATCTCATGCAATTACAAGATACAAAGGCAAAGAGATAGCCAAACCAATCACACCAACATCTGAGTCAGCTTCTGAAGAAGATAGTGATCCTGAACAAGCTCAGAGGGATAAAGACATGCAGAAAATTTTGGCTCTCATTTCAAAGTACTTTAAGAAAATCTACAAACCTACCAACAACAACCTCAGAACTTCCTCAAACACCAGAAACAATAATGTGGATACTACTCCAAGGTACAAGAATGATAATCAGACTGGACAGTTTAGGAATCAGAAGGCAGTAAATGTTGCTGGGGCTAGAGAAACTGTAGGTGGTCAAGTAGTGCAACAGTCTTGGATACAGTGTTTTAACTGCAAGGAATTTGGTCATTATTCTAAGGAATGCAGAAAGCCAAAACGGGTTAAAGACTTCATGTATCATAAGGAAAAGATGTTGCTGTGTAAATAAGCTAAGAAAGGTGTTCAACTTTAAGTAGAGCAATCTGACTGGCTAGCAGACACGGATGAAGAAATTGATGAACAAGAGTTGGAAGCACATTACAGTTACATGGCAAAGATCTAGGAGGTTCCTAATGCAGACTCAGGTACTGACGCTGAGCCATTAGAACAGGTACAATACGATATTGACGATAATGTGTTTGCCAATGACATACAACATTTTGAGCAATCTGAATCCATTACTAACACATGTGCAATGGAAACGGGTGATAGTAATGTCATTCCTGACTCACCGGATATGTGTGATAATGATATTCAAGATGACCAAAATGATGTAGAATGTGATGATGAGCGTGTTGCACTTGCTAATTTAATTTCTAATTTAAAGCTTAATGTTGATGAAAATAAAAAGATTCAAAAGCAATTAAAGAAAGCAAATGCAACATTGACTCAAAAATTAACTGAGTGCAAATCTATTCTTGCGGGACTGGTAGAACTCTAAGGGAATCTAATAGTATTCGGGATAGTTGTTTAGTTGCACTTCAAAATAAACAGACTGAGTTTGAGAGGTACAAGGCCTTTAATGATCGTACAGTTGACTATGACAAACTTGAACGTAAGTTAAATGAAACTCTAGGACTATTAGCTCAAAAGGAAATTGACATAAAAGAAGGTTTAAAAGTTAAAGCCTACGAAATTTTAGTTGTCAAAGAGAAACATGATGAGTTAGTCAAACAGAGTCTTTTAACCAAGTCACATTACGAAGGTCTTGTCAAGGAGAAAACAAAGGTAATAACAGATTTGAAACTTAAAGAAGAAAAAGATATTGACAAAATGATTTCAATGGAAAACCAAATAAAGTTTTTAAATGAAATTGTTTACAAAAGAAGTCAATCAATCCAAACCATTCATATGTTAGCACCCAAATGCCCTACATTTAATGGAAGACCTACCTTTGCCAATCCAATGTACCTCAAAAAGGCTCAATATGAGAAACCATGTTTGTATGAGATCCCACATGACCAATCTGATCCTGCAAACAGACTCATCCCCGATAGGGAAGAGATTCTGACTCTTGAAGAAGAGAGTCGCTCAAAATTGAATAAAGACTTAGTCAAACCTTATGACTACACACGGGAAAATAGTCTTTATGAAATTTTTAAACCCCCGACTCAGCATTATGAAATTCAGTTCGCACAGGCAAATGAAATAAGAAAGAAAATGTGGAGAAAATCATTTGTGAAAACAAAACCAAATATTTTCAAAAACATCGATTTCTTACCAGTGTCAAAATCAATAAGCAAAAGTAGACAAGCATACAATGTCATGACGAATAACATTAATCATCTGAAAGAAATTGTCGATCAAGCGTGGGTAAAACATTCAAACGACCGTCTTCATCTTCGTAACCCAACTGCTCAAGATATGGAAATCCTAGTTAAGACATGTTTGATGCCCCTTGCCCTTAAGACTCAGAATGATAGTTTCGCATTTGTTCATGAACTTAAGCAAGAAATGCATGCAGATTTAAAGTACGTTGAATCTCTTGAAGATGAAATTGATGAACTTGAATCTGATAAGGCAGAATTTTCCAACATGTATGATATGCTTTTGCAAGAATGTGTGTCTAAAGATGTTATGTGTTCTTATTTGCAATCTTCATCTGATTTAGATGAGATCACTGAATTACAATGCTTATATCTTCATAAAGTCAGGGAATGTGACTGTCTTGCACAAAAGCTTTCTGAACAAACTGAATTTGTAAGTAAAGAGATTTACACTGAGCTTTTACGAAGTTTTGCTAAATTAGAAAAACACTCAATTTCTCTTGAAATCGCTTTACAAGAATGTCAAGAACAACTGAAAAATGACACAGTTTGCAAAGAAAAGGCGTCAAATGTATTTCGAAAGGAACGTGAACAATATTTTGAAATACAAGATTTGAAAGCTCAACTGCAAGACAAGAACATTGCAATAAGTGAGTTAAAGAAACTCATTGAAAAATGCAAAGGAAAATCTGTGGACACTAAGTTTGATAAACCATCTGTTGTTCGACAACCAAATGCTCAAAGGATTCCAAAACCATCAGTTTTAGGAAAACCGGCTCCTTTTTCAGACTCTCTTGAGAGAAAATATTTTGCAAAGAAAAAGTCGGTTTTAAAAACTAATGAGTCAGAGGGTTTATCAAAACCAGTCACTCCACAGAATTTGCCTCAAACAGCAACAATGCAAGTTTATGTAAGATGGGGGGTAACATAAATGTGATTAAACAGGCCAATGTATCGAATTGCAAGTTGTACCACATTAGACTAGAGCACCACAGTTGAATGTCTGAACTTTAGAATATAATCCTCGTGTATCTACATCTACAGTTGTAGCTCACAATCAATGTTAGCCAGACCACTGTCTAGGAGCTCAATCAAATGAAAGATTAGTTGTGCTAAAACTAGTCTTGTGAAGTTTAAAAAGATTGAAAGAAGAAGAACACCTAGGTTTATAGTATTTCAAATCAAACAAAGTCTGTAAAATGTAGTAATGGACAGTTTAAATTCCAGAACTTCGTGTGTTAAAGATGTTTGGGGACTTACTTGTGGAAAATGTCGTTTTAATTCGATTCATGATGCTTGTGTTTTCAAGTTTTAAAGTCGTGAATTGTTAGAACTAAGATGCCTAATGTCAGTGCCTATTAGTACTAGAATAACCACAAAAGTCATTGCGACAAATATGTTGCAACACACCCATAAGAAAAATAGTTAGCTTTCAGAATCCACTATCACCAATTTCCAAATGTAGAGCTTACTATTAGGATGTTGTTATAAGAGATATAAGGTGTGGAAATGGTGGATAGCAAACAATGTTTCAGCATATATACATGGGTTTTCCTAAGACAAAGGAGATGGGTACCTAAAGTTAGGAACGAGAAGTATGACTAAGAAAGTAGTTTTTTCCATAGATAAATGTATCTAGGATAACTAATGTATTAAAACTCACAAACACTTTAGGATCCAATTTGTCATGTATTCCATCATCCTCTAATTCTCTTGCAGAGTGTACAACTCATCCTATTCATTGTTGACTCTGGATGGATGCACTAAGCACATGACGGGCAATTATTCTGATATGTAATTTTGTTTGAAAAATTACTTGGGTACCGTCGTTTTGGCAATGATCAATTTGCTCCAATTCTTGGTTATGGAGATTGGGTCAAGGATAATATCACGATCAAATGGGTTTTACTACGTCGACTGGTCTCAATGTTATCTTTTCTCGGTTGGTCATATTCTGTGATGCGGATATTTTAGAGGGGTTGCATTCGGAATTCTACTGTTTTGGTAGAGGATCTTCAGGGAAACGACTTACTAACCGGTATAATCTGTGGAAACTGGGTCTATCTAAATTTCACTTAAGAAACAATTTCTCTTAAGTAATAATTTATCTTTAAGAAAACAATTTCATCAATCATTTGTCTCATGGCTTAAGCATTCACCAACTCAAGCATGGTAATGGCATCGAAGACTTTCCATCTCAACTATCGACTACATCAACTTGCTTTCAAGAAGATGTTGGGATTGGTTTACCAAAACTGAAGTATGATCATGGATCAACTATGTTCCTCTTATAAAGTGAGTAAGCAAAATGAATGGAAGGTCATTCAAGACAAAGACTGTTCAAGTTCGAAAGGACGGTTAAATTTGCTTCATATGGACTTATGTGGTGCGTGTTGAAAGCATAAATTGGAAGAAATATATTCTATGGTATATTTTCGATGACTACTCCAGACTATCACTTGGACTCTACTTTACTACGTTCCAAGGATGAAAAAACCGAAGAAGTTTTAAAAGCCTTTCTCACGATGATCTAAAGAAATCCTTCAAGCCTAAGTAATTTTGGTCGCACTGACAGGGCACTGAGTTCTTTACTAGTCTCTGAATGCCATTCTTTAAGGAAGAAGGAATTGAGCAATCAAACTTATTTTTTTACATTCCTTCGAACACTTGAACAGACGGTCATTGTCAAGACGAAACCGCCACTCTCGTGAGGCTGCTCGAACGATGCTTTCTGCTTCTAAACTTCCTTTATTCTTTTGGGCTGAAGCAATTTGCAACCGCGCATGCTATACTCTAAAACAGTCAATCATCATCACAAACTTATGAGAAAATGGCATATAATCATTTAATGACAGGAAAACCCTCAATTAAACACCTTCACTTTGGTGTCACTTGGTTACTTAACAAGAGATGGTGAAAATTTGGAATAAACATGAAAGAAAAAAGGGGATTCGTGCATTTTGGGGGATACTCCACTCAGTCACAAGGGATATGTATCTATAAAAGAGGAACAAGTTTGATAGATGAATCCATCCATCTCAGATTTGATGAGATCAAAGAGATATCAGAGACGTCTGTTGCTAATGACACTTCAGTCCTCGTTCCCCAACGATAAAAGGTGTCAGATTATGACAACCCTGACCCCGCCCCAGAACTAAAAAATGTTTCTCTTTAGCAGATACATCAGTTCCATCACAACAGGAGTTGGATTTCTTTTCGGTCCTTTGTATGATGAATTTTTTCAATGATTGGTACTTTCTCGTGTCATCAAGTCTTCTTCTCCACCGATAATCTTGCTCCAAAAGACACAACCTTCAAAGTAAATATTCACCCTACATCAGAACCGACAACTAAACAAATGTTCATGCTGAGGAAAACAACGATCATCAAGCAGAATTTACCAATCCTTTCTGTACACCGGTACAAGAAATTGCTGAGTCTTCCTCACGCAATATTGGTACTTCAAATATGCATACCTTTCAATCAACCTCAAGATTCCGAATACCGATGGATTTAAAAGATCACCCGTTAACTCAGTTGTGGAAATCTATTCCAAGCCCGTGCAAACAAGACTCGACAACTTGCAACAGATCTGAATTGTGTATGTTCGCACTCTCATGAGGATTGTTGAACCGAAAAAAACATTAAGGAAAGCAATGGAGATTCTGCTATGGATTGAAGCTTATGCAGGAAGAACTTCATCAGTTGATTAGAACTCAAGTCTGGGAACTAGCATGAAAACCTTTTGGCTAAGAAACGTATCAGCTAAAGTGGTTATGGAAAAACAAAAAGGTTGAAGGAAGACATGTAATTCACAATCAAAGCAAACTTGTAGCAAAGGGTTATGACTCAGGAAGAGGGTACTTTGATTTTTGAAGAATCATTCGCTCTAGTTGGCTCGCTTGGAGGCTGTCAGGATCTTGTCGCATATGTTTATGATGCTCACAGGTCCTTTTCTAATTTATCTGCTTATGGACGTTAAAGATTGGTATTTCTTAAATGGTCCATTGAAGGAGGAGGAAGGTTAAGTTGCACAAACCAGACGGGGAATGGTTGATCCTGATCATACCAGACTAAGTTTACCGTCTAAGGAAAGCTTCTTTACGGTTTTAAAACAAGATCCGAAGAGCCTGGTGTGATGAACTCTCAAACTTCCTGATTTATAAGGTTTTATTAGGTACCATTGACCCGACCTTATTCACGATAAAATAACGGGGGGAACATTCTACTTGTGTAGATTTATATTGATGACATTATTTTTGGTTCACAAAACCCTAAATTTTCAAACATTTTGAAAAAATAATGCAAGTAGATTTGAGACGTCCTTAATTCGAGGGCAATGAAATTCTTTTGGACTTTAGATCCACCAATCCCCATGATATGAGGTCATTTTAATCAATCGGGCCAAGTACACTTAGAGATTCTTAATAAAAAACATGGTATGGAAATAAGGACAAGCATTGGTACACCAATAGCTTACGAACCTATATTCTGATGTAGATTGAGTGTGAAAAACCCGTAGGACCAAATCCTAACTCCTAGCAAAATTGGGTCTATGTATGTATCTGACATCTAGTAGACCAGACTGGGCCAGCTATATTGTTATTGTGCATGATATCAAGAAAGACGACTGAAAAAAACACCTCAAAGAGGTTATAAGGATATTGCGATAACTTAAGGGAGGTAAAATTCACATGGGAATCTGTATCGAAGGGTTCTGGCTTTGAACTAATAGCTTTTTTAGATGCCGATCATGCCGGATGCATTGATACTTGCAAAATCACTTCTGGAGGAATACAGTTCCTAGGTGATAAGTTAGTCAGCTGGATGTCAAAGAAGCAAAATTGTACTGCAATGTCATCCACAGAGGCTGAATACGTGGCGTTATCTGCAAGTTATGCTCAAGTAATGTGGATGCGGATACAACTTCAAGATTATGGCTTCAACTACAACAAAATACCATTGTATTGCGACTCTCAGTCAGCCATAGCAATCTCATGCAACCCCGACAATCATTCTCGGACAAGAGCACATACATATCGTATCATGTCATAAAGGAAAACAAGTAGAATATGGGTACTATAATTGAAATTATATTTTGTCAGAAACTGATACCAAATTAGCTGCATGATTACGCCAGGCCCTTCTTGAGGATTGGACTGTAAGTATCTTGTCACGATGGAATGGTATGAGATGTTTGACTCCAGCTGAACTGGAGGTTCTGACAAATGAAGCCTGCTTGATATATCATCAAACATCAACATGTAAATATTTTTGAGAAAAGCAAAATACAAAAATATAAATCTTTAAAAAGATAAATACAAAATCAGAAAATTAGGAAATTTCCAAAAAGATTCTTCTTGACATGTCTCTTGGAATCGATAACATTTACGTGCCTAGAAATGTTGATTAATATCGACACGGGCGTGTAAATGAAGTTTGAACTGGAGTTCAAATGTTTCGTAAATGTCATCTCCTCCCCCTAATTTTTCTTAATGGCTTATGTGCAAATATCAGTATGTAGCGCGGACTTCAAATAAAGGAAAGTTTATCCATAAAGATAATTATTCCTAACAACAAGAAATTCAACTTTTCTCGGTCTTGAGCTGTTCTTACAAGACATTTAAAGTTTGAGCTCAAGAAAAAGGATAGTGTACGGCATAAGTGCGCTCTTACCCTTAGGTGTTGGAAGAGAACGTTCTGTTAACCTGATGTTTTTCAAAATGTTTGAACACAATTTTTCAAGATATTTCTCACAGACAATTCATAATCTTTCAAAAATTGTGTGTTCACACTTCATCTTTCAAGGGGGAGTTTTTTCGAAAAACATAGTTTAATGAGTTTGCGATACAATCATCTCACGACCATTTCTTTTGTATTTCATAACCATTCTCAAATAAAAGTTTCTTTAATACAACAAGAGGATATTGACAATTCAATAGTATTATTTGTTATAAGATGGATAGGTGTTCAACCATAATTTATATATCGATTTTACAACTTTGGTATCATTGTTTTTGGTGTAAATCAGATGTAAAATTGAGGGGGAGCCATAAGTTTCATGTTCCATGTAATTCATGCTATTGTAAAAGTTTTCCCCATGTTATTTCAAGACAAATTTTAATCACAAAGTATTTTCAAAAACTAGTGCATTAGTTTTAAAAAAAGTGGGAGAAATGTATTTAAAATGTGATCTTGAAAATTATAAGTGATCCTATCGACTCAAAGTGCTTGATACTCTTCGAAAAAGGTTTTATGGTTTCAATCTCACACCCTAAAACATCTTATTTCACGTCGATTCTGAAGACATAAGGTGGTAAGGTTAGGTACTTGTCTTATGATCCAACCAGAACCGGAGGGGGGAAATTTTTATTACCCAAAGGACATCCATTAGTTAGAAATAGCAGTACCTTAGTATGATTGGAGATGAAATGTGTATAAGGGAAAGGAATGCCGACTGAGATTGAGCTAACACTGGACAATATAACAAGGTGGTAGTATTGAACGTCTTGGTAAAACATTGAAGGGGTGGAAGATTGAAAAAGAATATGTCTATGGATAAGGGTTGAATAAGAATGAAGCCCTCTTATTCAACTTAGGCAAGAAAAAAACGGTTCAATTACATATGCTGTCAGAATCACAATGTTGATTGCTGACATTGAAGACGACATCATGGACCCAGTGATGCAATGCACAACCCTCCTCCAACCATTCAAGTTCTCTCAAAAGAAGTTGTCTCATTTGGTCCGGAGATACTCTCGGACTATATTGACTTTTCACTCGACGTTAGTTAATATTGAATAGGTGGCAGTCTGCTCCAGCCTTCGATTACTAAAAACCCAAAAACGCACTAATCGAGTCTAGAGCCAAGAGATCAATAAAATAAATCTCATTAGGACACATTCCATGAAAAACACTTGTTGAACATCATTAAATTCACTAGATCGTTAACAAGTGTCCTACGTATTATCCGCTGAGATTCTGCTCGAATCATTCAGAGTGATTCTTTTAGTATTCACAATGACGAAGGAAACCTCTCCAGTGTCATCATCATACAGCACTGTGGTAGGTGACTTGCGAGATTCTATATGAATCAAGCTTGTGTCAACTGGATATCGATAATGGTCTAGTAAATGAATTGATGACATAATTAGAAAGATAGTGACTATCTGATTCACTCTTACCGTGTTGTTCAGTCTTTGAGACGTTCGGTATATGAGAACTAGCAAGCAATGGCAAATCTTAATACATCTGTGTTGGAAGATACTTACGCTTTGAGATGGAAACCCTGGTCAAAAGAGATCTTCGAATCTTCCTGGTCTACAGGAACTGTATTTACACTGTTAATAGTCCTACGAACGGAAGTAGTTAATCTAACCAAATTCCGGTCTACGAATGACAAGCTTATTGTCCACCCGCGTATTGTAACAGTTTTATTTCAGGATAATAAGATGGAAGATGGAGAGAGATGCCTCATTCCTAGCTGAAGTCGGATTCTTTCACATGCTCATGCTCACAAACTACATAGGACATTTCCATATGCATCAAGATTCGTATCATGAAAGCTCAGGAATTAAAAGACAAAGACTCCGCACAAACTTCTGATATACATATCTTCCTTCAAAGATATCAAGTCCTATCAAGGGAGATTGTCAGCACGCTTTCAGATGATGCAAAGTATGAGTATGTGGTCAAGAACACATGATCGCAAGGTGGCAAAAAGGACGATCAAGACAGAAGGATTAAGATTTAAAGATCTGGCGAAAAAGACGAAGTATAAAGACAATGACAAAGGCTCACGATCAAATATCACGAAGCATGAGGAATAACCGACACGTAGACAGAGACAATGGTGGATCAAAAGAGGCTTAACGACTATAGCAATTATTGATCTCACGACGGGCGTTTTCAGTGTTTCATTAATGGAACTCACTTCGGGTGAGATTGTTAGCCTCAAAATATGGGTTCGATCAATGGAAGTTAGTTTCCCTTCATAATATATTAGGTCTCGGTCACTAAATTAATTATACGTTGTATTTGGCTAAGATGGGGTAAATGGGCTCTTATTTGTAATTAATCCGGTCAGTGTTTCGGGCGAAAGCCCAAGTAACCCAAAGCCGGCCCGTTGAATTACTAAAGGCATGCAAAGCATTTAGTCTTTCACTATAAATACCCTCTCCATGTAAGGATGAGGGTGTTGGTTCATTTGTAAACATTTGTTCTTGCAAGTAATTCAACCATTTTCTCTTTCTTGTTTTTCTCTCTAAACTTCTTCTAATTTCCTTCTCTTTTCTACTTGAATTCGAGCTACATCTAATGAAGTGAAGTGATTAAAGGGTAACCGACACATATATAAGCAAGCGAAGGATTGAAGATCGTATGTGTACGAATTGGACACAAAACCCCAAGTGCACCGAGAGCCTTCAAAATCCTATGGTAATCATGGATACATAAATATACAAATCATGAAATCGTAGAAGGATGAAGGCGACGCTCATCACATCTATTATTGATAATTTTTTACTAATATACTTCTACTAAAGGATAAGGGCAATGGCGGCCAGCTCGATTGCGCTTGTTGTTGTGCGGGAGTCTATGCTGGGACTTAGACCATTTCATCGTGATATTAGGAATCGTATAAAGTGGAAGTGCAATCTTTCCAGCGGACATTAGATTGTCTCCGGCGGTAGAGTAGTAATAGGTATTAGCGGTGTTGCCAAGGTATTATAGGTTTGCAGGAGGAGACGGTGGTGTGAGGAAATAGAGTTAGATTTCACGGTTATTGTGGTGATCGGGTTGGGTTTATGGTGGTGGGCGGGTTGGGTGGGCTGTGGGGTGTGGATGCTGTATATGTGTGGTGTGGGTGTATCATTAGATTAAACCTCATGGTCATGTGGGGGGTGGGGTGGTGGTTGGGGGGAGTGGTGGGGAAAAATTGTTGGGTTTAGGTTCGTTGGTGGTGTTGGTGGGGGGGTGGGGGTGGTGGAATCGCGGTCATATCATATAATGTGGGGTTGTATCAAAAAATGTGTGTTTGCTAATTGGTTGTGGGGGGGTTGTGGGTGTGGCGTCGTCGCTGTGGGGGGGGGATGGTGGTGTGTAATTATTGTGGTGGTGGTGGGGTGTAGTGGGGGGTTGGTGGGTGTCTGTGAGATGGTGGGGCTGGGATTTACACCCTGTGGGGTTTGGCGGCTGGCTGGGCTTGGTGTGGGTGGTAATTAGTTGCAGTTATAGAGAAATAGGATGGCTATTATAAGTAATTTCGTTGAATCTTTCAGAATACGTATACTATATATTTGATATAACTACCCCTGAAAAGGCGGGTTATCACCAGTTTCATTATCTGTTCTGATTCGTCGGACAGGCACTTTAAGCCGTAGTTAGATAATCTTGAGAAACTTGATTATGAAATATAGAGCTTCATCTTTTGACCTTAAGCATTTTACCCATGTAAATCGAGAGTAATCATCGACAATGACGAGGTTATACTTCTTTCCATTAACACTTACGACACGCATTGGTCCACAAAGATCCATGTGCAAGAGATAGAGTTTTTCTTGGTTGGTGTCTTCAGATTTAGGTTTGTGGGGTTTCTTCTTGCTTTTGCCAATTGCACAAGCAGAACACATATGATCCTTTTCAAATTTTAGCTTAGGGAGACCTCAAACAAGACCGTGTCTAGCTAAATCGTTGATTGTACCAAAGTTCAGATGAGATAGACGTCGGTGCCATAACCAGGACTTAGTCTTTGAGGCTTTTGACAAGAGACATATAGGAGAGGACGACATCATATCTCTAAGAGACAGAGTATATAGATTGTTGCCTCGAGATATAGTCAATAGATCAACACCTTCTATATTACGAATGAAGCAGGTGTGTTTACGAAAAGCAACTTCAAAGTTCGAATCACAGAATTGCCCAACGGAGAATAAGTTGTGTGCAAGTCCTTCCACGTAGTAAACCCTTGAAATCATAACATTCCAAATCTGATAATCACCATATCCCAATATCTTTGCCAAGTAATCATTTCTGAATTAACAGTACCCAAAAATTTATTGACGTAATTGGAGAGCTGAGCGCGATCTTCGGTCATATGCTTGGAGCAGCCGGAGTCCAAATACCAGAGATCAATTTGGACGACCTGCTGTTAGCCTCAAAATATTGAGTCGAACATGAAGTTCGTTCATTATGTATGTTAGTCTCGGTTAATGAATTAGTTAACGTTGTAATAGGAAAGTATCGGGAATCGGGCTCGATAGTTAATCTAATATTGTATATGTTTCGGGTTTAATCCCAAGCAAATCCCGAGCCCGATCCTAGTCAAATATCTTGAACGTCACTTAATGTGTCGGGGTATATAAGTAACTTTTCCACCTAGGAAAAGTTAGTAGTTGATTTTCTAAATAACTTTTTTTCCATTTTCTCTCTAAACTCTCTCATCTCTCTCTCTCTCTCTTCTTTCTCCCGCTAAAAGATCAACTCTCTCTCTTCAAATTTCTATGTTGATTCGTGTATGATATAGGTTATGAAGTGATATACGGGTTCCTACAATTGGTATCAGAGCTTCAAGGGGTAGATTCGTGATTCATTTGTGGTTAAAAGCTCAAATTTCATGGCTTATTTTGTTCAAGAACACCCCACGGCTCAAAATTATTTTTTGGGCTCATTTTGTTGGTTGATCGTGTTGTTTTTCTTTTTAGTAATGCTAAAAAGGTTAGTGAGTTACCATTACAAGTGTTTTACAAGCTCCCAGTTCGATTTTAAAGTTTACAAGATTCGGATTTTATTTATGTTCTAAGTGGAGGGTTGCTTCATTTTGGAAGATTCACAAATATATACGAGTAAATGTATGTTTTATCTTCATATGCCCACTTAGTATTGCATGTTAAAGCTTTATTTCGTGGCTATAGAGCTTATTTGGGTTGATCTTGCTTAAATCGTCCTTGTGTTCTACGAGTTGACAGGAAAGGGGGACAAGATCTACATTTTTAGGAAATAGTCAAAGGCGAGTTGCCAAAAGTAAAAGGCGAGTTGCTAAATAAAATTGTTGGCAGCGAGTTACTAATTAGACGGTGAGTTACTTAACTTAATAGTCGGCGAGTTGACAGAACCCACAGCGGTTTGGTGTTTGTTATTGATAGCGGTTTGATTAAACAAACTAGAAGTCGAGTTGCTCATTATTAACAGTGGTTTGATCAAACAGAACAGGAAGCGGTTTGCTTGATATTTAGCCGGCGGTTTACTTAGGATTTCAGTGGCGGTTTGGATTATTTTAAGTGGCGGTTTGGTCATTATTAGGAGGCGGTTTACTTATTATTTTAAGTAAATTTCATCTTGGACAAAACGGTCATTGAACTTTAATCGACACTTAATCCAACATATCAAATCATTATAACAAACCATAATCAAGAACTTAAACGGACTAACCAAACAACAATCAAACCTTAACTCAAACGATCATTCATTCACGGTTTTCTAGTGATTTTGTAAAATCTTGTTAATTCATTTATCGGTTTTAATCATAGACGTGTAAAATCCCGTGAACGTGAATTGCATAAATAACCACAACTTCAATCACATCATATCCACTTAAGATCCAACAAAATCATTCACACTTCATAATTCATAATCATTCATCCATCATGTCTACTCCAATCAACACATCCTCAACAGATAGTCAAATGCACAACAATATCATGGCAGCTGGTTCAAAAGATCGTCCACCAATGCTTGGACCAGGAAGATATTCACAGTGGAGATCACGTTTTTACGGTACATTGACACGAAACCAAATGGTAAGGGACTTAGGAAAAGCATACTATCCGGTCCATACGTGCCATCTACTTACACTAGTTCAAGCTGTTGCTGCATCAGAAGGTAATCCGACAATACAACAACATACAACAATTGAAACAGCATTGAACATGACTCCAGAGAACAAAGAACACTTTCTGTCTGAAAAAGAAACAATTTTCTTGCTTTTAACTGGTATTGGAGATGATATCTATTCCACTGTTGATGCTTGTAAAACAGCGAATGAGATGTGGATAGCCATTGAAAGGCTACAACAGGGTGAATCATTGAACGTACAAGATGTAAAGACCAATTTGTTCTGGGAATTTAGGAAGTTTACTTCTCGAGATGGAGAATCAATGGAGTCGTATTACTTATGGTTTTATAAACTGAAGAATGAGTTGACAAGGAACAACCTGCAAGTTACAACAATGCAAGTGAATGTTCAATTTCTTCAACAACTTCAACCAGAATGGTCAAGATTTGTGACGGTCGTTAAGCAATCAAAGGAAATAGACACCACCTCGTATCACACACTCTTTGACATTCTGAAGCAGTATCAAAACGAGGTTAATGATATCCGTGCTAAGAGAATAGCCAAAAGTGCAAATCCATTAGCACTTCTTGCGGCTGCTCAACCATATTCAGATAATTACTATCAAGCACCAAAACCTCAAAGATCAAATGCAACATCATCTTCCACAAGACCAAGTGCATCTACCAGACACAAAGGCAAAGAGATCGCCAAACCAGTAACACCAGTTTACACCCTCTCAAATATGAGTCTGTATCTGAAGAAGACAGTGATCCTGATCACGCTCAGCAGGGATAAGACATGCAAACGAATTTGGCACTCCTTGCAAAGTATTTCATGAAGCTCTACTACCTAACCAACAACAACCTTTGAACTTCTTCAAACTCCAGGGAACAATGACTAAAGATATAACACCAGGTATAACAACGATATCATGTCAGGGAGTTTGGGAACATCAAAGGACAATGTGACTGTTGCTGAAGTAGGGAAAACGTTGGAATTTAGGTAGTGCCAACAGAATGGGATACCGTGCTTTAACTGCATGGGATTTGGCCACTTGCCAAAAGGAATGACAGAAGCCAAGCTGGGTTAAAGACTTCAGTATCACAAGGAACAAGATGATTTGTTGCACAAACAAGCTGAACAAGGTGTTCCACTACAAGCAGAGCAAGATGATTGGCTAGCGGACACGGATGAAGAGATTAATGACCAGGAATTAGTAGCCATTATAGTTTGCATGGCAATGATTCAGGAGGTCTTACCTGAAGAATCCAGCTTCAATGAACAGCCATTGGGATATGGTACTAATACAATGATGAAAATAAGTGTTTGCAATGAAAGACAACATTCTGAGAATAATACTGCAGAATGTGCTGATGAGCGTGTTGCGCTTGCTAATTTAATTGCAAATTTAACTCTTGATACAAAAAAAAATTTATTTAAATAACTCATAATTAAATAAAAATAATTTTTTTTTTTATTAAATTTTTTTTTTATAATGAGGACAAAAAAACAATTTTAAAGAATTAAGAAAGCAAAAACGTATCTTTGATACTCAAGACTAGAGGAGTGCAAACTAACCTTGATGAGTACTAGTAGGGCTCTGGGGGACGGCTACTTGTTGTCGGGATAGTTTTCTTATTGCTCAGAACAAACAGATTGACGCTGAGAAAGTACATAGCCTTTAATGACCGAACGATTGATTATGAAATACTTCAAACAAAGTTAAATGAAACTATAGGACTATTAGCTCGTAAGGACATTGACATAAAAGAAGGTTTAAAAACTAAAGCCTATGAAATTTCAGTTGTCAATCAAAAACACGATGAGTTAGTAAAAAGGAGTCTTTTAACAAAGTCACAACTGGAAGGTCGTCTAAAAGAGAAAACTAAGGTCATTTTGGATTTAAAGATAAGGAGTAAAAAGTTATGAAAAGAAGATGTGAAATGGACAAACAATCTAAAGTTTTATAACGAAATTGTGTATTACTCGTAATCAGTCATTCAGATCCATCATATGTTAGCACCCAAATGCTTCTGACTATAATGGTAGACAACTTTCGCCAATCCAAGGTACTCAAGAAAAGCTCAATCTGTAAAGTCCGGTTTGTATGAGAGCCCTATGATAATTCTGATTCATGCAATCTCAGATTTGCCCCAATAGCGATGAAGTCCATGACTCTTAAAATGAGAGTTGATCAAAATTGAATATAGTTATTTTACACTGCATTGATTACACAAGACAGAATAGTCTTTATGAATTTCAAAGCACCTCACTGGCGATCTTTTCAGTTGGAAGCGCAAAAGATAGTTAGGAGACAATGTGGCAGAAAAACGTTTGTTAGAACAAAACCAAACATTGCTAAAAACGTTGCCTTTCTACCCGTTTCGAAATCCATTAGTAAAAGTAGACAAGTTTTTAACGACATGACATTTAACATCAATCAATTTAGAGAAGTGTTGATTCAAGCTTGGTTTAAAAAAATCTAGTGATTTATTTTCGGGTGCCATCTTCTAAAGATATGGAAGTTTTGATAAAAACCGCTGTTATGCCTCTTTCCTAAAAACTCCAAAATGATTGTTTTCGTTTTTGGGTACATGAACTTAAAACGGTAATGCATCGAGTATATTACGAGTACGGTTAAATCCCTGAAAAAGAGGTTGACGAACTTGAATCTGTAAAGGTGATTTTTCAAAACATATTTGATCTATTCTCGAAGAGTGTGTCGTCTAAGGATGTTTACATGTTCATATTTGCTTCTCTGTCTGATTTAAATGCTTATGCTGAAGTACCATGACTTGTATCTTTTTAAAGCAAAGATTGTGAATGTCTTGCACAAAAAGCCTTTCGGAACAAACTAAATCTTTTTTCAAGAAGTTCACATAAGAAGCTTTTATTGAGTTTTGCTAAACCTTGATAACTCTCGATTTCTCTGAACTTGCTTTAACAACAAATGTAAAGAACAAATGAAAAACAAAATCAGGTTTGCAAAGAAAATTGATCAATGTATTTCGAAAAGAACTGTGAAACAAGATCATGAAATAAGGATTTGAAGCTCAAATGCAAGACAAGACATTGCCTTCAGTGAGTTAAAGAAACTCATTGAGAAATGCAAAGGAAGTCTGTGGAAAATTCAGTTTGTTAACACCATCTAGTGTTCGACAACAAATGCTCCACGGATTCAAACCATCAGTTTTAGGAAAAACCGACTCCTTTTTCAAATTTCTCCTAAATTGAGAAGTTTTCAAACGGAAAACAGTCGGTTAATAAAAACTAATGTGTCGGATGGTGTGTTTAAACCAGTCACTCAACAGAAATTTGCCATAGAAAAGAAAATAAAATAAAAACGGAAATACACTCGAAATGTCTTAAACTAGGAATGTATAGATTGCACCAATTACCACATCACAAAACAGAGACTAGTTGCCTCATGCTTCTAAGGAATGACGAATCCTCACGTGTATAATCTTAGGAGTAATTCACACTTATCTAGAGTTAGACAGTCCACACTTAAGTGTTTTCATAGTTAAAGATAAGGTCGTGCCAAACAATAGTCAAGTGAAGTTTAAAAAGAAGGAAGTAGAAGACCATCATAGGATTTCTAGTATTCTAAGAAACAAGTCTGTAAATGAGTGTAATGACAGTTCAAAAAATCCAGAACTTTGAATGTTGAATGTGTTTGTGCTGAATGTGGAAAATGTGTGTTTAATTTAATCATGATGCTTGTGTTTATAGATACTTGATGACCTGTGAAACGCTAGAACTAGAAGCCTCAGTATTGTCCTATTAGTGCTAGTAAACCCAAGAGAAAAGCGAACAAAATCTGTTGCAACACCCCTATAAGACAACAGTTGCTATAGAACCACTATTCAGAAAATCCAAGAGTTACCATAAGGAGTTTGTATGAGAATACGACATCAGGAATGGAATGGTGGTAGCTAAGTGATGCCATCAGGATTTATAATGGACAAAAGAGCACTCTGAGGACCAAAAAGAAAGGGATGCCTAAATCAGGAAAGAGGATGTATCAACAAGTAGAGTCTCAATATAAGAATTTGTCTCTTAGGATTACTAATGTCAGTGAAGGATATCAGATTCCTTAGGATCTTTTTTTTCCAATGTTCCATTCATTCTCTAATTCTCTTGAGATTGTACAACTAATCATATTCATTGTTGACTCTTGATGCTACAACGCACATGACGGGCTAGTCACAGTGTTGTGTATTTGGTGGAGAAATTTTTAGTACTGTTCGTTTGGAAATGATCAAATTTGACTCCAATTCTTTGGTTATGGAGATTGAATCATGGAAAATTATCATGATCTAACGGTTTATACGTCGAAGGCCTCAATCACAAATCTTTTATAGTTGGTCAATTCTGTGATGTGATTAGATGTTGCTTTCAGGATATCTACTTGTTTTGTGATAGATCTTCAGGGAAACGATTTACTAATGGTAATCATGATCCGACTCTACACAATATCTCATTCAAGAAACCAGCTTCATCAATCCAAATGTTTCATGGCTAAAGCTTCACCAACTCAAGCTGGTTATGGCATTGAAGGACTTTCTTATCTTAACTCGATTTACATCCCTTTCTCTCAAAAGAAAGATATTGTGACAGGCTTACCTAAGTTGAAATATGTCAAGGATCAACTTTGTTCGTCTTGTGAAATGAGTAAAGCAAAAAGAAGCTCATTTAAGTCAAAAGTTGTTCCAAGTTCTAAAGGAAGGCTGAATTTGCTTCACATGGACTTGTGTGGTCCAATGCGGGTTTGCAAGCAATAATATGGGAAGAAATATATTCTGGTGATGTGATGACTATTTTAGATACACCTTGGACTCTTTTTTACGATCCAAGGATGAAACTCAGGAGTTCGCCAAAGACTTTCTCACGTTGATTTCAACGAATCTTCAAGCTCAAAAGTTTTATTGGTTGTCTCGTACTGACAGAGGCACACGAGTTCTTGACAAGACACTCCATGCTTATTTTAAAGAAGAAGGCATTGAACATTAGACTTCCACTCCTCGAACACCTGAACAGAACGGCATTGTCGAAAGACGGAACCGCACTCTTGTTGAGGCTGCTCGAACAATGCTCTCAGCTTCTAAGCTTCCATTATCATTTTGGGCTGAAGCAGTTGCAACCGCATGCTATACTCAGAACAGATCAATCATCATATCGACTCATAGCGAAAGACGGCGATCACATCATTTAATGACAGGAACCTTAACAAAACATCCTTCACATCTTTGGTTGCCATTTGTTACATACTAGAGATGGGGAAAATCTGGAGAAGATAAACAGAAAAGGGGATCCATGTTCATGGAGGGATTTTCTACTCAGCGAAGGGATATCGTGTTTACAAACAAGAGAACACGCTTAATAGTTGATCCATTCATATCTAGTTTGATGAAATTCAACGAAATGATGTCTAATCACAACCAGTTCAGACCTCGCACCACAACGGACATGTGTTGTCTGTTGAAAATGTTCTCTTAGCCTCAGTTCCTCAAGGACAAAAGGCGTCGATTATGAAATTGCCGTTCCCCAAGACTAAATGTTGTTCTTTACAGCGAGAAGATAGATTTGTCACAACAAGGGTTGGAATTCTCTTCAGTCCTTTACTTAAAGAATATTACAATCCAGCACACGGTCATGGCTGCGGCAAAACATGATCAAGCACCGATGCATATTTCATGAAGCTGAATTTATCCAATTCCTTTTTGTTACATTGGGTACAAGAAAATTGGTGAGCTTTCTCACGCAACATTAATAATATTGCCGTTGTGCATTTTTTCATCCATAAAGTCATGATTATCGATAGACCACAGATCATCTATTAGAACAAGTTCGTGGAAATCCAACAACATGCCAGTTCAACAGCGGAGCTTGCAAGATCCTGAATATGTGTATGTTCGCGCTTACGGTGAGTATTGTTGAATACGAAAATACATTAAGGTGGCCAATGGTGATTCTGCTGGATTGAAGAAATGAGGATGAACTTCATCAGTTCGGACAGACTAAAAGTCTGGGAACTAGTCGACAAACCAATTGGCAAGATGATTATATAGTTAATTGTGTATGGAAGAACAAGAACGGATGAAAATCAGACTGTTTAATTCGCAACAGAGCTCGATTGTAGCTAAAGGTTATGATAAGGAGAGAGGGTATCGATTTCGAGAATATTTGCACTAGTTGCTCGCTTAGAAGAGTCGGATTTTCGTTGCCCACGCAGCACACATTTCTTTCTTAATCTATCAGTCATGGACGTAAAAACGGCATTTCTTAATGGTCCACGGAAGGAGGAGGTTTAAGTTGCTTCAGCGGAAGGGTTCGTTGATCCAGATATCCAGAAAACGTATACTTCGCAGGAAAGTCTTTTTATGATTAAAGCAAGGATCCAAAGAGCCTGGTATGATTAACTTTCCAACTTCTTGATGCAGGCTTTTACTAAAGGTACAATTGACCCAACTTTATTCAAGATAAAATACGAGGAGGATATTCTGTTGTGCAGATTTACGTTGATGACATAATTTTTGGGTCTACAAACCCTAAATATTTGAAAGATTTGAAAGTTAATGCACGGAGATTTGAAATGTCCTTAATGCGGGGGAGATGAAATTCTTTTAAGACTACAAGATCCACCAGTCCCCAAAAAGGTATTTTTATCAATCAGGCCAAGTACGCTTTAGAAATTCTAAAAAAGCATAATATGGACAATGTCATCCATTGGTACACATTTGCGCTACAAACCCAAACTTGGTGTTGATTTGAGTAGAGAACCGTAGACCAATCTGCTTACCCATAGTAACATCAGGTCATCATGTACTTGACATCTAGTAGACCAGACTTAGTGCAAGCTGTATGTATTGTGCATGTTATTAGCACGCTCCAAATCAAAAGCACTAGGAGGTTTAAAATGAATCTTTAAACGACCTAAGGGTTCATTAACATGGGCTCTGGTATCAAAAGGATTCAGCTTTGACCTTACACATTTCAGCGCTGATCTTGCCATAAAATGCATTGATACTTGCAAATGCACTTCTGGAAGGATACAATTCCTTGGTGATACTAGTAAGTGGATGTCAAAGAAACAAAACTGGCACTGCATGTTTCCGCATGAGGCAGAGTATGTGGCGTTATCTGCAAGTAGTGCTCAAGTAATTGTGGATGGGAGGTACAAGATTCAAGATTTTGGCTTCATACCTACAACAAAAATACTGGTGTTACTGCGACTCTAGTCAGCCTTAGCATATATGAACCCCGCTACGAGCTTTCGGAACAAAACACTTCATACTCGGTATCATTTCACTAAGGAACAGGTGAAAAGGGTATAATTGAATTATACTTTTTTAAGACACTGAATATCCATTTTGCTCACATGTTTTCGTACAGCCCTTCCGGAGGGATCGGTTTAGTTATCTTGTCAGAAGGATTGGTATGAGATGTTTGACTCAAGTGTCTGGAGGTTCATGACATTAGACTGCTTGATATCTAATAAGTTGTTATTTTACTTCTTAATATCTTCTTAGGTTAATATTAGCTAAGTAGATAAAAGTTTTTCAAAGTTTTAGAGTCTAAAGGTTTTATGTGCAAAATAAGTTGACAGCTTACAATAAGTAGTGTTGGTATTTGCTTATTTTTATTGTTTAAGGTCAATTCTATTTTGTAAGTTATCTATAACAGTTGAGTTAGTTATTAAACTAGTATTAATCAGTTTTTAGAAGTTAAGTTGTTTTAATAAAAAATAGAGTGTAAAAACCTTTGACAGCTCAAGGGCACTTTTTCAAAACTTAATAGAGGTTTAAAATTTTAGATTTCTCAAAGGCATCACCGTGTAAAGTTTTGCTGTGCTCCATTTAGTTTCATAAGGTGCTTTTAAGTAGTTCTAAATTCGAGCTGCATTTGAGTGCATTGAGTTCTTTAGCCAATACACCAGCTGCAAAGTGCACAGCAAGCACTTATTTTTTGCTTCATTTTATCAACTTTCATTTTGAATTCTTTCTAATTTCCTTGTAGAGTCTCATAAATCCTTTTACCTAAATGAAACTCACTCTACTAGGTTAGCTTACTTTCAAAATATCAGCTCCTAAGGTCCAAAAATAAGCTTGTTAGCTTAAGTGAAAAAAGCTAAAAAAACTGTTTCATTAAAACCTTGCATTTTTCAGCTTCATTATCTTTCTAAAATTGTTAACATAGGTCATTCTTAGTTTAGATTCTTTAATATTACATCTTAAGCTTCAACAAGTTTCTTTTAGTTTTATTTTTTCATCTGTATTAAGCTCTCAATAAGCAACATATCCTAAAAAGTCCTAAAAAAAGCTAGTTTTCTGTGACGAACCTTATTGCTTATTTTGTAGGCTGTTTCTTTTGGTCTATAAGTTGAGTTAGCTTTATTTAAAGTTGTTAGGATTAAGCTGATAAGCAACTTTGTAGTTTTAAGTTTTTGCTCATTCTCAATTTTTCAATAAGCAAAATAAGCAAATAGCGTATTCAAATTAGTTTTATTAATTAGGGTTTATAGTTTTAATTGATAAAATTAGGGTTCAATTAGGGCATAAAATTTAGGGCTTTTGTTTCATTTTGATTTCTGCACCATTTTAGCACTTTAAAATCATTTTTCCATATTTTTCCAGTTAAATTTGTATTTTCTAGAAATTAAAATAGATTTTAGTTAATTCCTTTTTCTTAGAAAAATCATAAAAAATAGAAAAATAGTTGAAAAATTAAAATTCTTTTTGCAATAATTTTCTTTTTAAATCTAGTATTTTTGAAAAATAAAAGAAAAATTTTAGTGTTAATTTTTAGAAAAAGTTTATTTTTGATTAATTCATTAAACTTTAGAAATTCATAAAAAATTCAAAAATAGTTAAAAAATTCCAATTCTTTTTCCTAAAATTTTCATTTTAAATTTGTGATTTTTAGGTATAAAATTTGTTAAAAGTTGTGCCTTAGATTTTAAATTTCAGTTTTAGCTCGCATTATTACGTTTTGTGCATTTAAATTTCGTGCTATTTCATTGTTTTTAGTTTGTGCTATTATATTTTGTAGTGTAATCAATCATTCAAAAAATCCTTTATCATTCTTAACTCGAATCCGAATTATTCCTAAATTCTCAATTCACGATTTCGTTGGGACACGACCCGAGGAAAAGTACTTCCCGGATAAAAAATATACAAATTGTGTTTTCTTTAGTGAGATTTTTACCTTATATTTCTCTTGTTTGAGAAGTATTTTGGAAAGAAATTCTTACGGGATTAATACTATAAGTATATTAAATTTGCTACATCAAATTTTGGCGCCGTTGCCGGGGAAGTCGTGAACGATTGTTGAAGAAATGTGTTGATGTAGAGGTTTTGAAGATCCTTCCTTTGAAGTTATTTGATATTTTTGTATAAAATATAAAAAGTCATTATTCGATTCCTATCGAATTATTAAAAAAAAATAATATAATTACATTTGGATACTAGCTATCCATCTTAAACCATTCCAAAAAAACAACAAAACAAATCGTGAAGTACTTGCGAGGTACGACGGACCTTTAAGTTTACAAACTATAAGGTGAGTTTAAGGAAAAGTGATAGCTACTCTCTAAGTAGTCATTGCGGCTCGCTAAGCTTTTCCGCTCACTTGTGCGTAATCTTGGAGACTTATCGTGAAGCTTGTAATAAACGATTACCAAAAATATTTTTGTTTTCATTCTTAATAAAAACTAAAAATTGTAATTTTCCCCAAAAATAATCTTCTCAATCTCAAATTCTTTAATTTTCTTATGTATTATTCGGAAAAGCTAAAAATATTCTTCTTATTCCTCTTATTTGTTTAATTCTCATTTTCCTTATCCTCGATAATGTTTAATTCTTATGGCGCCTAATCGTTCAAAATCCCTTTATGCAATCAAAGAATGTTCAACTTGTGGAAGTTGGTACACTAAAGAATGTTGTTCGATAGGAAATCTTAATGACCAGATCATTGTTCCCGTGCCCGACTCTTCTCTGCATTGTGCGGTTTGTGGAACCCCGGTCGATGGTCCGTATTGTCATGGATGTACTCTTATACGTATGAAATTCGAAAAAGATTTGTTTACATATTGTGTTGATAATGGAGTTTTCCAAAACTTTCAAGATACTTCCGAGTCATCCAATGACAATACCAACGTTGTTAATGCTCCTCGAGAGCCAAGCGTTGTTGATCAAGACCCCGGTGTAAATATTTCACAAAATCCTCCACAAATCGACCATAATTGTTGTTATGAGTGCGGTGATTCATTAAATGGAATTTTTTGTCAACAATGCATTTGTGAATCTTGTGGAAAAGGTGCTCATTTCGGTTACAATTGTCCACCAAAAGATCCGATCATTTCTGAGCTGGAACCGTGCTACAATCGAAATTTTGATTGTTTCCCACATGATTCACAAACTCTTCCACAACAATATTTTTGTTGTGAAAACTGTGGGGGTCCTCATGAGACTTACCAATGTCAGCCGATGAACCAAGAGTATTTTTATTCTCATTCTTTCGGTTTCGACCAATTTCAACCCCCACAGTTTTCCGATGTTTATCAGACTCCTCCGGTAGCAAGTATGGAAATGCTACATGCTCAAACGGATCTTATAGAATCTATGCAAAACTTCTTGAAGAAGTATGATCACATACCTCATAATGAAAAGAGCATCAAGTTATTGCTTGCGGAGGAGAAATTTTTAAAGATTAAGCAAGTTGTGGAAGAAGAGCAAACTCAACCTGAGTATTTGCAAGAATTGTTGCAAAGTCTTCTTAAGGATTTACAAATCCTTAATGAAATTCAACCACTAAAGCAAGAAACTCTTAATCAAATTCAGAAAGATCAAGAAGAGAAGAGTATTGTGGGACTGCTTGCTGAGGAGAGACTTCAGAAAGCTAATCAAGCTTTAAATGAAAGTCAATCTCAAAGACACTAAAAACTTTCACACTAAGGCACAAATAAGCTCAAATAAACTTAAGACAAATCAAATAAGCTAAGCTAAATCTAAATAAGCAAATTAAGCATGCAAATAAGCTAAATTAAACAAGAGAAACACAGCAGTACTAACAACAGTACTAACAGTATTAACCACCAGTACTAACTTAGAGTTAGTACTGCTAGTTATAAGTTAGTACTGGTAGGCTTAGGTTAGTACTGTTAGGCTAATAAGACAAAAAGAGACAATAATAGCAAAACAGCTAAAACAGAAGGTTAACTGCCCAAAATGAGCACTTAAGGTATAAGGATAAGCCACTAGATTAAACTAAAATGACAAATAAGCTAGAAAACTAAAACTGAAAAACTCTTAAAATTATTTTAAGAAGGCAAATAAGTTCTACTCAAGACAGTAAACTAAAATAGGCTTAATCTATTCTAAAAAGCTGAAGAAATCTTCAAATAAGCTGAAATATAAGCTGATAAAGCTAAGCGTGAACAACAGTATTATAGTTAAGATACTTAGTACTAACTTGGAGTTAGTACTGGTAGTGTTAAGTTAGTACTGTTCCAAAAAGTGAACTACCAGTATTAACTTAGAGTTAGTACTGCTAGTGTAGAGTTAGTACTGTTCCTTAAAATAAACTCGCAGTCTAAATTGGAGTTGTACATGCTTGTCCAAAAAGCCTTCTAACATTTCAAAAATCATTTTTATTTCAAACTAATTAAAAACGGATTATCAAATAACAAAGTAAAACACTTATAAGCAATTTTCAATCAATAATAGGCACTTAAATAAGCATGAATTAGTCTAGCAGTATAAACTTAAAACCAACAGTTGTATTAAATAAACTAGCAGTTCTGCAATAGATAACTAAAGTAAGAAAAAGAGAGACTTACTACACCCTTGCTCAAAACAGGGTCAAATAAAATCTACGAGCTCTAGCTTGCATAGAACAAGCTAGTGAGAGTCCATAAGCCCATCCAGAACTGGCTTATCATCCATAACATAAGCTGTGGTATATTTGAGAGTGATATTTGTGATTTTCTCTTAACTACTTAACTTTTTTATCTCACTTAATGAAAACAGCTTATAAGGAAGCTGTGGTAAGAGCTTTTTGAACACAAAACAATATGATTAAGAACTTAACACTGGTATTGTAAATTGACTTAAAAACTCAAATTTGCATTAAAACTTGGGAATGTTACAAAGCTGAAAGCAAAAGCTGTAAATAACTAAAATAAGCTAAGTTATATTAAAAATTAAAGAAAAACTAGTTTTTTCTAACATTGGTTCAAAGGCTTACAATGAGTCTATTTATAGCCGAAGTCTTCATCTCAGGACTTGCAGCTTGTTTCTTTGGAGAGATAACAAAAACAAAGTGTGCTTGTTGTGTGAGGTAAGTCTAAAGCAAATCCCAGCCTTCAATTAGTTTTGTGCTTCTTTTGAATCAATCTCAGCCATCGAAATGCTTTGGGAATGGAGAGGGATTGCCAAGGGGAAAGTAGGGTGGATGAAATGATTTTGGTAGGGTGTTGAGTGATTTTGCAGGGGAGAAGTATGGGAGCAAAACAGGGTGCTGGTTTTGGTATTGGCGGGAAGAGCTTATACAAGTTGGGCTGTGGCAGAGAGAGGTTGAAGATGATTAAGGGGATGTTTGGCTTTTGTACAAGAAAAGCCCCTCTACATCTTTCTTCTTTTCATTTCCTTTTTCCCCTTTCTTTCTTTTTATAAATGAAGTTTCCCAAATCGGCATAATCAGCCCCTGTGGTTTATATAATAATATAACTTAGGGGTTTGGCAATTTTGACCCCTTAAGTTATATTTTTCTTTGCTTTTTCTTCTCGGAGTTGACTTGACTTTGATTGGGCTTCGTCTTCACACACTTTTCCATCCCGTGTCCTGTTTTGTCGCTTTTTGCTTGGTTTTTTCGTCTTTTTGTGAGATATCCGTTCCTGCACAACACAATTAGCAAAACAAGCATATATTTGGCATTTTGAGTCCGTTTTTGGTTATTTTAGCTCGTTTTTAAAGGTAAAAGGTATGTGTAATTAAGCACATACCATACCTCATAATGAAAAGAGCATCAAGTTATTGCTTGCTGAGGAGAAATTTTTGAAGATCAAGCAAGTTGTGGAAGAAGAGCAAACTCAACCTGAGTATTTGCAAGAATTGTTGCAAAATCTTCTTAAGGATTTACAAATCCTTAATGAAATTCAACCACTCAAACAAGAAACTTCTAACCTAATTCAGAAAGATCAAGAAGAGAAGAGTACTGTGGAACTGCTTGCTGAGGAGAGACTTCAAAAAGCTAATCAAGCTTTAAATGAAAGTCAATCTCCTCAAGAAATGAGAATCCAAGATTTGGAGATTCAGAAGCAGCAGTGTTTAGAAGAGATGAAAGAATGGATGAATGATTTAGGAATAAGAGAATATCAAAAGGAAGAGATCGATATTGGTTATAGAAGGAAATGTGAAGATAAGATTTATGAGCTTAAGGATAAATTCAATGGTCTAAGCATTGAAATTCGGAAAATCATACAAGAAGCAGAAGAGCTTAGAGAGTCTGAAGCTAGAGCTCGAATTCAGAAGATTATCATTGACGATGATGATGATGATTTGGGATTTTATGCGGTTCATCCGAATACGATACACACTCCCGTTTCGCAAAACGTAGAGCCTAAGGATTCACTCATAATGGGAGACGGGCATATTAACACTACTCCGGAAACGGAGACGATTAGTGTTGAGACCCTTGTTTCAAACCCAAGTGAATCCGATACTTTAGTTTGGGGGAGTGTTAATTAGTTCGCACATCGATGATTTCATATTACGAGTAGTCCATGGTGTAGATTGCTCTCCTTGCTCCGATTTCTCCGGAAATCGTTGAAGTTTGTGTCGATGACGATGATACCGACGACGATGACGATTATGATGACGATTTTTATGATTGTGTTAACTTTGAGGAAGACGGAGGAGAGATTGATCTCGACATTTCTAAGATCGTTGTTAGTTTTTTATTTTTTAGTTGACATTTCTCTTCGGAGAAATTGTCGAGATTATCTTTTTTAATTGAAAAGTTACACGCTTTAGTCTCTCTACTCTATTCGAATTTCTCCTATATTGTTCCATCCTCTACTATCCCGTTGTGATATTTGACTTTGCCTTTAGAGGAGGCGGATCGATGCTTACTTTCGGATGACTCGATGATTTTTTCCGAGTATGAGTCATTTACTTTTGATGACGAGCCCGTGATGGCTGAAGTTAATGTTTTTGATGAAATTAACACAAGTGAACTTTCTTACCCGGGTATAGGTGAAAATGTTGTTTTAGATGAAGAGGAAGATACCTTCACATTCACTACCCGAACATTTTTACCATTTGTCACCTATCCCGAGGTTTTACCCGCATCTTACTCCACGGGGAGTGAAGATAAAATTTTTAAACCGGGTATTTTTGATAATGATGCTTTTAAGGATAAGAGTTCAAAAGAGTTAGCACCATCTAAAGCTCTTTTGACTCTTGATTTAGCTCCATCTAAAGCTCTTTTGACTCTTGATGTTTTTGACCCACTCCACCCACCCTTAATGGACTTTCATGTTACCAAAGCATTTTTCGGGTTCACATTTTCTCTCTTGAAAATCTTTTCTAAAAAGTTTTTTGAACCCGGAATCAAAAATGCTACGGTATATCTTTCATCCCTAGTTTGGGGAGGTTTCCACCTCTTAGATTTTCTTCACCATTGCTATTATCCACCATAAAAACCTAGTTTGGGGAAAGAGTCAAGCGAAGGGGACTCTTATATAAACAAGCGCTTACGTGGGGAAGGGTACCCCATGCTTTACCTCTTTTTTTTCCTTTTTTCATTTTCTTTCTATTTTCTTTGCTTCCCAGGACAAATTAAAAATTCGGGGGCTGAGTATAGCTTGTTTCGGTTACCAAAAACTAAGCCGTTTTAGGAGACGTTTTAGAGCTAACAATGTAAAAATGAGAGGAAGCTTGTTTTTTTCGTCTCTTGTTGGATGTTTTGTGATTTTTGTCTAGGTTTTCGGATTTTGGGAAGCAGCTTCATGGTTCAAAAATTGTGGAAGGACAAAGCAATTCCCACAATTTCCATCGATGGTCTCCAATCTTCTCTTCATAAATAAGGAAATCTCTTATCCTTGTTCTTTATCGAACTAACATCTATTCTTTTGGCATGACCATAGAATTTTTGTTAAAGATTCCTTTTGACCCTTATTTTTAAACTTTGAGGACAAAGTTTCATTTTAGTTTGGGGAAGGATATCTTCGATATTGACTTGCACTTCACGCAACCTTGTTTGAATCTTTTTGAATTACCTTTTTGTGAAAAAGTGAGAAAATTTTAAATTTTTGCTTACAAGAAAAGCTCAAAAGAAGCTTAGTTTGAGAAAAAAACACCACTTTTTGGTAGTCCGTTGGTGAGAAATAGGAGTTAATTTTGACTTGACCGGGTGAAAATGCCCTAGCTAGTTCTTTAACCTACCTTTTGTAGGGCCAAGCTTTCACAAATCCTATTGCTTTGGATTTTAAAATGTGAAGAACAAGAAATGATGTAGTTAAATATAAGTGTATTTGTTTAAGCAAGGTTTATTTGGAAAACCTAAAGCTTATATGAATGATTTGTGTCTTTTTACTCCCACAAGCTCTTAACACACTTAATCATACGTGCTCTTTTTAATTTAGCTAAGTCAACCAATGTCTTTAGAAAAAGTCTTACATTTTGAAAAAAGAATTCATTTTAATATGTAAGTAAGATTTTTGGTTTCAAATTTATAAGTTGATTTTCTAAAATGAAATTTTTCCATTCATCAAAAAGATAATTATAAAAAGAATGCCAATGAAGCATTTCTAATGCAAAAGCATTATTTTTCGTATGCCAAATGATGATTCGCAAAAAAGAATACATAAAGCTTTATATATGTTTTTAATCGTTGGGCGTATCCATGTTGAGAGAAAGACTCGGATGGGGTCGCAACTAAGGATTAAAACTATATACGTGGAATCAAGGTTCGTAGCATTCATACACTAGGGAGCGAGCCTAGGTGATGGATTGCAACTAAGGGACTTTGGATTCTACGGGCTTTGTGAAAACGGTGTTGTGCGCGATAAACCACAAAGCTTGCAGCGGAGGGGGGTTCGAACTAGACACCGGTTGTTGTTGCGATATTCCTATTTGGAGAACAGGCCCTAAGTAGGGGTTTCGATCTAAGAACAACATTCCTTTTGCAAAAAGAAATATAATCTATAGTACATGGATAAATATACAAGAATCGGTTATAATTTCATTTTCTCAATTCAATTTATAGTTTTGTTTCCCTAATCTCTTTTAGCTTTGAGTCGAGATTTTATCTTTGTTATTAACATTTGAGCTCACAGCTTATTTCGTAAAGTTAGATGAATTTCAAACTATGAAGATTATTTGATCTATGGTTGAGTTAAAAAGTGTGCACACATCTTATTCATTAATTTATTCTGGGAGTTGAAAGTTCCAAGTTGTAAGTATATGCGCTGAATCATTTTGGACTTATATTGACAATGATCTTGTTTAATAGCTTTGTTTTAGTCTAGTGAAAGTCAAGGATGACGAATGTTCCTCTTTTGTTTCTTTTAATCGGGAGTAGGCATATTTCTAAATGTCCTTAAGTTGCAAAGTTGCAATGATTGCCATTAACGTGTTTCAAGAGATTAAATGTTGAGAAAAGCTTAAGTTGTTAAAAAAAAGGTGATTCATAAAAGATGAAAACAAGGGCATTTTGGAAACTTGATAGTTTACAAAGTGTACACTTGATAACATTGCGTGAGGACACGGCAATCCTTTAGTTTGGGGAATTTTGATAAATGCTTAATTGTATATAATAAATACCCGGGATTTTGCCAAATAAAAGCCAATAAAATGCCAAAAGAATAGAAAAATGTGTGCTTTTGTGTCTATTGTGCAGGAAAGGATAAAAAGGACAAAAAGAAGAAAAACCAGTCAAAAACCGACAAGGAAACGGAAAAGACAAGTCAAGAGCAAAGGAATAGCCAAAGATCAAAGCCGGATCAGCCAATATAGCAAGAAAGAAAGCCAAGTAAAGTGCCAAGGATCAATATTGACAAGTTTCAAAGTCAAAGGACTTATTTGGAAGTTTTCAAGTTCAAAGGACTAAATTTGCAAAAGTGAAAGTTGATTATAAAAGAGAGAAGAAAAAAATAACAAACACAAGGGCCAGAAGTGCAATTTCCGAAAGATCTTTTACACTAGAAAAGGAGAAATGAAACGCAGGGACTTAAGTTGCAATACCTTCAAACTTTCAAACATACATCGCGGGTTAAAACTTCTCCCTAACTACCCATAACAGAATTTCCCGCCTTTTTGCCCAATAAACCCAAGCTGCCAAATCCCCCTTCCCCCGCTCCTTTACATCTAAACACTTCGTATATTTCCCTCCTACACATCATTTCGTCCACATGTCAAATCCACTTTGGATCTAAACCTCATCACTATAATCAAACGGCCACAAATCAAAGGAAGAATGATCAAAGGCTGTGATTAAATGGAAGATTCAAGAAACTCTCTCCTCTCCTCTTCCATTCTCTATAAATAGGAGTTTAGGGTTCACTTTTAGTTAGTTAGTTAGTAGCTTTTATTTTTCAGTTTGTATTTTTCTTATTTTTCAAGCATTTTCTTTAAGATTTTAAAATTCAGCTTTCATCACTTGTACTTTTGTTAATACAGCTTGTACGTAATCATTTTGAGCAATTACATTCAGTTTTCAAGTATATTTGTACTTTGATTTCAATTCCAAGTCGATTTTACCTCAATAAGCTCTCAATAAGCTCTTTTGAGCTTATTCATGTTCATAAGCTCAAATTCATTTAAAAATCTGTTTTAATCATTCATTTACTCATTTACAATCATTTCACATCAAATCATGTCCATTTGAGTTCATTTGATTCAAATTTGGAGGTTCAAGAGGAAATAAGCTTTTATATAGCTTATTCAGGTTTAGAGGCTTTAGAAGCCACTTAGGTTTATGATTTGAGGCCACTCACTCTACAAGAGTGGCTCTAGTTCTGAGACTCCAAAAATTCAGGTTTCACTTTCTCAATTTCATTTTAGCATTTAAAAAGCTTAATTCATTCTAGCTTATTCATTTGTAATCAATTGTTTAATCCTGCTCATTTTGCTTAAGACTAGACTATAGATATTGTAGTGTTAAACTTTCTAAGTCAAAATTCATTTAGGCTTCATAATTTTACAATTCTGTCAAAATTATAGGAAATAGCTAGGAGGGAAAATACTTGTTTCTTATTAATAAGCTGTAGGTTTAAATGATTCAATAGCTTAAGTAGGTGAGTTTTAGAGTATGTAGATATAAGGTTTTACCAGCTTTAGTGTTAAAATAGTTTTAAGTGCAAGATTAGTGTTGACAGTTTACATAAAGGTGTGTTTGGATTAGGATGCATTTGACTCTTAAAGTCAAAAGCATTCTGTCAAAATTCCTTAAATAGCTGAGTATAGTCAAATAATAAGGTTTTACATAGGATTTAGAAGTTAGTGAGTTGAACTCAAGAGTTTAGAGTTTAAAAACTTCTTATTTGCACCAGGGCAGATTAAGTGAGAAAGAGATTTTAGGAATTTGTGTTTTATAGCTTTCTATTGTTAAATTTTTGTCAATCTAAACTTAGGTACATTTAGTGAACTGTGTTAGGAATTCTAGCTCTCAAAGTTTAGATTGCATTAGAAGTGTTTAGTCAAGTACATCAGCAAAGAACATTACATAGCAGCACTTTGATTCCTAGTTTAATTTTCTTATTGAATTTTCACTATTAGTTAGAATTTTGAAAAAGCTTTTATCTAGGTTAATTCAAAGTCAATTGTTCAGCTTATATTCAAAAATTCAGTCTTTAAGGTTTAGAATTAAGCTCTTTAGCTTATTAGAAAAAAGCTAAAAACAGTTTCAGTAAGAACTTTCACTTTTTCATTTCAATTTTCTTGTGAAATTTGTTAATTCTCAGTAAATTTTTGTTTAGATACCATTAGTACACATCTTAAGCTACAAGTAGTTTCTTTTAGTTTCAAATTTCATCAAGTAATAAGCTCAATTTAAGCCAAAATTCAAAAAGCTTGTTAAACAAGCACTTTCTGTAACAGTTTTTGATTTGCTAATTTTCTAGCTTATTGAGTAGATAAAAGTTGAAAATGCTTTCATTAATGTTGTAGAGAATAAGCTCCTTAGCAACTTTCATGTTTTGAGTTTTTTCTGAAAAGCACTTTTTCAATAAGCAAAAATAAGCTAGATTCGTAGGGTTTGATTTGTCATTTCTTAATAGTTGAGGGGTACCCGTTTACCTTGTAGTGTAAATTTCCCAAAGTTCACCCGCCTACCCTTCTCTTTCCTTTCTTACAATTCCTACCCTGTTCTTTCTAGATTAGTAAATAGAATTTATAATTCTAGTAATTAGTTTTATTAAAATTAGGGTTTGTGTTTAATTGCAAAAATTAGGGTTCAATTAGGGCATAAAATTTGGGGCTTTTTGTGTCATTACATTTCTGCACCATTTTAGCAATTTAAAACCATTTTTCTATATTTTTCTCATTTGATTTGTATTTTCTAGGAATTAAAATAGATTTAAGTGATTTACTTTTTCTTAGAAAAATCATAAAAAATAGAAAAATAGTTGAAAAATTAAAATTCTTTTTGAGAAAATTTTCTTTTTAAATCTAGTATTTTTGAAAAATAAAAATAAAATTTTAGTGGTAATTTTTAGAAAAAGTTAATTTTTAGTTAAATCATTAAACTTTGAAAATTCATAAAAAATTCAAAAATAGATAAAAAATTCCAATTCTTTTTCCTAAAATTTTCTTTTAAAATTTGTGATTTTTAGGTATAAAACTTGTTAAGATTCGTGCTTTAGATTTTAAATTCCAGTTTTATCTCGCGTTTTTACGTTTTGTGCATTTAAATTTCGCGCTAGTTAATTGTTCTTAATTCGTGCTATTATCTTTTGTAGTGTAATCAAAAGTTCAAAAATTCCTTTATCATTCTTAACTCGAATCCGAATATTCCAAATTCTCAATTCATGATTTCGTTGGGACACGACCCGAGTAGTATCATACTTCCCGGATAAAAATATACAAATTGTGTTTTCTTTAGTGAGATTTTTACCTTGTATTTCTCTTGATTGAGAAGTATTTTGGATAGAAATTTTCACGGGATTAATACTATAAGTATATTAAATTTGTTTTTGCTACATCAATGATGAATGATATAGGGTAGGGATCTTCTAACTTTCACCAATAGTAATAAACCAACAAGGCAGCTGAGACATGCATACATGGCCGTAACGACGGAATAGACATGCACGCTCGTACAAATCCTCATTGGCGTAAAACCTATGGTTAATGATTAGGAAAGGGAAATAATTTGTAGTTAAATAAAAATTACGAAACAAAAAGATTAAGTTTAAGATACAAGTTGCTAGACACTTTTTCCCGATCGTTACCATGATAAAGACATAACTATTTATAACGTCTTGAATTTTTTTCCCCATAGATAAAAACAACCACCTAGTTGCATTTCCCGTTAACGGTCAAACTTTTCCCATAATTCATCTCATAGATCTTTACATACTTTACAAGGTAAGTGGCGATATTATCCACTTTATACAATACTCTACATCGTCGATTTGTATCAACGAATAATCGATCCTTCGTATAATTCCTTCGGTAGTTGCGAAACGATTATCTTCAAACTTTTCTTCTCTTTTTTGTTTCAATTTTTCTAATTTTTTCATTTATTTTTACTAACACTATACTACGAAACTCGGTGTAGTTTCACCATCTTCACGGTCATAATAATTCTGGATAATTCCTTCGATAATTCTTCTTTCTTCGGACGTACCAATAATTGCGATAGTAGTAAAAATACATGAGTTTTGACTATAATATACATTCTCGTTTGCAATGGGCAAATTTCTTCCAACCGTACCAAAATTGACACAAGACTCAGGAAATACAAACTTTACACTTTAAGCAACTAGCAACTGTAAAATAAACTTAATCTAACAGGGTAGGCTAAGGTGTAAAGGTGTAACAAAACAAATAATTGGTGTAGTTCCTAAAGGATTGGCTCTACGGGTTGTTCTAGGGGTATCTTACTCTTAAAGTGAGAGTAAACAAAGGGTTTATATGGGGGTTAACTAACCGGTGTAGTTAGTTAATAAGCAACATGTAAAGGCGATTTGGGTGTAATCCTAAAATTTACCAATTTAAACAAGTTACTCCATCTAAATCCATAGTACTTATCACTGCGGTCTCGAATAGATATACCAAGCCAAGTTCTAAAGTCTACTACATCACCGGCACACTCATATTTTGTGGAATTTGGGTAAACATTTGGAAACGGATAAGGTTAAATCCTCACAATATCTAACAAGGGTTATTGTGTGCGGGTTATGTATCAAGTAATTTCACAAAAGTATGCTTGAATTTTTTTTAATTTGAGCATATTTTAAGCATTTTAGTGTGAAAATTAAGACAAGTATACATTCTAATTCCACCCCCCACTTGAATTATATAACGTCCTCGTTGTATAGATAAAACATTAAATACGGGAATGAAAAAGAATTAGAATGAGAAACTCCCCTGATATTTGCTCGGTAGATTCTCCATGTAGGGTTTATTGAGCAAGAATTTGTGTTAAACAGCTACCTTAAAGTTTTAAGACTCCAACACCTCCAGACTTGTGAATACTTTAATTAACTCGTCAATTTCTTTTCTTTTGAGGTCTTGTGCAAATAATAGGAAAAACGTGCATTCCTATTTTTGGTATCTAAGGTTAATTTAAACTAAACTAAACAAACTAAATACGAGTCAGTCTGGTGAATACGCCGTATCATGTGCATGAATACGCCGTATTGCCAGAACTGACAATAATATTTTAAAAGTGCATAAAAAGTAAAGACTGATAATGTCCAGACAGTCAATACGCCGTATGGTATGGAGCGGATACGCCGTATTGATGTCTGGGAAGACAGACTCGATAAAATTAAATAACATTCCGGGTTATCTCCCAGGAAGCACTTTTGTTTACAGCGAAGTCATTAAGTTAGACTTTTATTTAGCTTCTCATCACTATTCTATCTCATGCACGCTAATGTGCCCGCGTGTGAGCCATTCTTTTGTCTTCGCACCTCGAATGTAATCGGGTCGTAAGTTCAAGACTCCTTTGTAGAACCCCTTAAGCTTTTGGTATGGATGCGAGATTCCATTAATCTTATCTTCTTCACTTACCTTCAGTAGTGGTGGGATTTTGTTGCATTGCTTATTAGTGTGGTGTTTAAACCTCGGATGTGATCGCACTATTTGGTAAGTTACTTCTTTATTACCATTGTAAATGGTAATCATTCCATCGAACCGTCTTGCATGAATCCCAACTTCTCTTAAAAATGGTTCGTCAAAAATAACATTGCCCATTCCTTCATCACGATAAGCATCCATATCTTCTAAAACTGCTAAATCTGTCACAACAGAAAAGGATCTAACAAAAATAGGCACATTTATTAAAGCTCCTATAACATTATTCCCTTTGTACACCATCTTATCTTTCATTATAGAGTTATGAAACTTTTTGGATATCACATTGACATACAATAATGGAAAGAAGTTTACGTGTGTAAATTCAAATCCTATCATGCATGAAAACTTTAAGTTGTGAGCACAATCTATATGGATATTCTTATCATAGTAGCAATAACTAGGGTAATCATCAATTCCAGTATCAAGTTCATCATCCCTAGTTCTAAATTCCTCAATTACCTCACCTTCCTCAATGGTGGGCATCAAATCATCACCTTGATTTCTCCTAAGCTCAAATGGTTCATTTAGATCATTTAATTCAATGTAATCTCCATTCAAAGGGTTTAATGATCTATTAATCACCAAAGTCTCTCCCATAAGCCTAACTTCTAAATTAAGCTCCATTCTTTCTCTTAAACTTAGCATGTAGACCCTCTTAATTAAACTACTAGCAGGTTTAACACTTTTGAAAATAATTCTTTCTTCCCCAATCCTTAAAGTAATCTTTCATTTGTAAACATCAATCTTAGCATGGGCGGTAGACAAAAATGGTCTTCCGAGGATCAAGGGCACTTTGATATCCTTGGGCATATCAAGAATTATAAAGTCTACTGGGAAAACAAATTTACCAATACCTACTAGCACGTTTTCATCTATTCCTTTTGGATATTTCACTGTCTTGTCTGCTAATTCAACTGTCAACTTAGTGTGAGCTAATTCGCGTAATCCTAAGTTAAGGTAGGTCGAGAGAGGCATAACACTAATGCTAGCTCCTAAGTCAACAAGGGCATTATCAAAGCAAACATTATTAATAAATCAAGGTAAAGTGAAACTCCATGGGTCTTTCTCCTTTTGGGGTATATGTGAAGCTTTAGAGTAAGCTTTCGAGAATTGTGGTCCATATGACCCCTTCTTTTCTTCACAGTAGTAACCATTTAAACGACTTAGAAATGGAATCTTTGTTTGTATTGTATCGTACATTAGTGTGTGGTTCATCCCAGGGGATATGACATATTGGGAGGATCCAATACGGCGTATCAAGTATGAATCAGCTTCAATAGTAGTCAAGATCGACTTGACTTGATCCCTTGGGTTCGCTTCAGTAGAGCTAGGTAGACTTACAAATCCTCTTTCCTGTAGTACCTTGCTCATTTGCCCGATTTGAATCTCCAAAGTTTTAATCGATGCTCCTTGGTTTCTAATGGCAACATCCGTTAAAGCTCGAATTTCTTTAATCAAATTAGAGTTTTCTTCATGCCTCTTTGTTGATTCACTCATAAACTTGCTCAGGGTATCTTCCATAGATTGCCTTCGTTCTTGGTATGAAGGATTCACATTGTTCCTTTGATAGAATCCCAGATCTGCTGCTCTATATCCCCCTCATTGAAAGGGTCTACCAAATTGCGTGTAGTAAGCTTCTTCGAGGGTTTTCCCTTCTTCTTTGAGTGGGCAATCCTTGGTGTATTGGGGTCCTTTACATTGTTCGCATCCAACTTGAGCATCATAGACTTTTTCATTAACTTTCTTGATCTCTCTCCTAATATTATTGAGTTGTGCTTGTATAGCTGCCAATCCGTTAGAAGTTTCAGTACTTCTTGACCTAGATGTTCCATTGTGACATTTTTAAGGGTATTCAACCATTTCTTGGATGGCTATCTTTGCATCAGCAGCAGTCTTAGATGGTATTGCACCTCTTGAATCAAGAATCTGTCGAGTAGGAATTCCCAATCCATTATAGAACAAGATTACCTCCTGCATCTCTGTTAAATAGTGTTGAGGACACTTCATCAAGAGTTCTTTAAATCGCTCCAATGCTTGGTAAAGGTTTTCATCAGGTTCTTGCTGAAAGTTGTTGATTTCCTCCATTTTCTTTGCAGTTCGAGCAGGTGGACAATATTTGTTCAAAATTTTTGTTTTAAGACCATCCCAAGTTGTAATTGAACCAGTTGGTTCATTTCTCAGCCAACGGCTTGCGGCTCCAGTCAAGGACATAAGGAATGCTCTAATCATTACTTGGTCTATAGTAATATTTGGAATGTGGAATAGATCGACGATCTCAAGAACTTTCTCAATGTGTTCGTTCGCATCTTCATGTTCCGAACCGCTGAAAGTGTTGGTACGTAGTTCCTTAAGAAATTGGCCCTTTAGTTTAAAGTTATCCTTGTCTTCAATTTTAGGCCTAGCAACTCCCGATCCATAGTCAGCTCGGGTCTTGCTCATGTATTGCTTCATGATTTCTGCCATTGTTTCCGCAACTTCTTCCTCCGAGTATTCTTGGTCAGAAAATAAATTGAAATCAGGCGATCTCAATTCATCAAGACTTAGTGTCTTGAAGTGTCTCATAAATGATCGAAATTCTCATTCAGGTTCTTTGCAAGGTGTGAATAGTTCGCTCGTTGAACTCCTTGTCATGCACTACCTGAAACAAGGGATAAACAATAAGTAGGATAGGCTCTTTAGGATAGAAATTTTTTTAGCACGGAAATCAAAATAGAAAACTAAGATTCTGATTCTATTTCAGATGATTGATACGCCGTATTCAATAGAAGTGAATACGCCGTATTAATCTTTTGAGTGAATATGCTGTATTGGACAGAAAGTTGGATACGCCGTATCCAATGGAAATGGATACGCCGTATCGAGTTATCGACCAGAACAGTGTATCAGGTTAACAATTAAATACGCAAACAATTAAAAACACAAATATACAAGCGTAAATATACAAAAATATAAAGAATATACAAGAATATACACTAATCTAATTTACACTACTCCTAAGGGTTAGATATGATCTAAAAACCAAAATATAAAATAAAAATCAAGATTAATTTTTCACTCCTCGGCAGTGGCACCAAAAACTTGATGTGTCGTTGTGTGGTGTATATTTTTATGATTCAAGTTTTAAATTTATATTTTGCCTACTTAACCAAAAACAACACTTTAACGAGCAGTGTACCCGGTCGGTGGTAGATTTGTGGTAAGTAGGGTGTCGAACACTTGAAGCAAGGTTAAATCTTTCAATTTATTAATATTTTGGTTTACTAATCTAAGTTACTTCTAATTCTATTCTTTGTTAAACCTATGCTAACCTATGTTCGTCCTAAATCTAACGAATAAGGGGGTTTTTAGCCTGAAAGATTGGCACGGGTTTTGTGGTGACTAAAATCAACTCAGACACTAAAAACCCATCCCAGCAAATTAACCGAAGATAAAAGAGCAGTCTAAGCCAATATAAGAAAACTTATTAACCATTATTAAGCAATCAGAACAACGTTGTTTTGTTTAATTTAGTGCCATGGAATATTAATCTAGGAGGGCGCAATAGCATTCTAAAGACTTAGGCGGTACTCTCATCTTCTTACCTAAGACCTAGAACGAATAAAAAAGAATATGTCACTAATAAAAAACTATTCGCATAAAGCATCCGTATTTGCTGATTATAATTTATCTTAGGATTTAAAGCAATGGTGATCTTGTTAAACCCTAGCTCATAGAGACTTGATAAATGCTAAATTGTATATAATAAATACCCGGGATTTTGCCAAATAAAAGCCAAATAATGCCAAAAGATTAGAAAAATGTGTGCTTTTGTGTGTCGCTTGTGGCGAGGAAAGGAGAAAAAGGACAAAATGAAACAAAAAACAAGCAAAAAACAACAAGAAACGGAGACAAGACCAGAGATGAAAAAACAGCCAAAGATCAAAGCCGGATCAGCCGACACAGCAAGAAAGGCAGTCAAAGGCCAAAATAATAAAGATCAAGGACTAAGAATGACAAGTCTTCAAAGTCTTAAGGGCTTATTTGGAGTTTTAAAGTTTCAAGGACTAAATTTGCCTAAAGTGAAAAGTTGTTTATAAAAGAAGAAAGAAATGAAAATAAAACCCAAGGCCGATTATGACCAAAACCAAACAACAAACGTCAAATACTTTTTACAACAAGAAAAGAAGGAGTGGAAGGCAGGGACCAAAGTTGCATATACCCCAAACCTTCAAACAGAACAATGGGCGTTGTTTATAAAACATCTAACAAACAAACCGTTTTCTTCCTTTTCCTCCCAAACCCAACTTCGCGAAATTCACCACCCCGCTCCCTTTCTCTACTCGACCCTTATATAAATCCCTCTCCCACCTCACCTAGACCACGTGGCACCACCTTATTGGCCAGAACACCTCATCAAATTGATCAAACGGCTTATATTTGTTCGAAAATGATCAAGGGCTACAAATAAGTGGAAGAATCTAGAATCCTTCACCTCTCTCCCTCAATCCTCTATAAATAGAAGTGTTAGGACTCATTTTTGTTGTTGTTTTTGTTTTAAATTTTCACTTTGTATTTTCTTCAATTTTAAGCATTTCTTTCAAACATTTTCGTTTTCAGCTTTCATTACTTGTACTCTTGTTCATACAACTTGTACTACATCCTTTTAGCAATAACAATTCAGTTTACAAGTATTCGTGTTCTTCGATTTCAATTTCAAGTCGAACTCATCAAATAAGCTCTTAATAAGCTCAATTGAGCTTATTACTGTTCATAAGCTCAATTTTAGTCAAACATTGTTTCTTAAACATTCATTAACTCATTGTTACTCATTTACATCAAAAGCATGATTACTTAAAAAGAAGTTTTGATTCATTTATGGAAGTGAACGGGAAATTAAGGCTACAATCTACAGCATTATGAGGTTTTGAGCAAGGTGCCATTAGGATTAAGCTTTTTGAGGTCATTCACTCTACAAGAGTGGCCTCTTGTGCTGAGACTCCAACAAATTCAGGTTTTAATTCTTCAAATTCTCAAGTTACTAGATTTAAGCTTTACATTTCTTATTTCTTATCAAATTTTGCTTAATCTTTTTCATTATCATGTTGTTCAGGTTATTGATTAGTTATCTCGAATATTTAAAAGATTACAGTTTGAGTAATCTCACTTTTCATAATTAATATCTGTCAAGTAGTAGTAAAAGCTCATAAGAGTAACTACCTTAGTTCTTTCCATAAGCTTAGCTTTTTAGTGTTAAAATAGCTTAAAGAATCTCATATATAAATAGATAAAAAAGCTTAAACTGTTTTAGCTTTTAAATAGAATTAGATGTCACTTAGTGTTTACAGCTTTTAATAAAGGTGTGTTTGGATTTAGTATGTTTGACTCTTAAAAGTCAACTGTACTCTGTCAAATCTTTTCATTTAGCTGAGCTAGGACATTTAACAAAGTTTTAAACAGTTTTTAGAGGTTAACTTTTAGAATTTTAAAGATTAGAGTACAAAATTTAGGCATTTGCACCAGGGCATTTTAGATAGTTAAGTTTTGTTAGCATTAAGAGATTTATCACTTGTGAGAGTTTAACATTGTCAAGTCAGGTTTAGATACAAGGATTTAGTAGGTTTAAGTAGTCTTCACTTTAGAATTTAGCTTGCATTTTAGTTTAAAACCAATTACATCAGCAAGTACATTTCATATCAGTTATAGATTTTGCCATTTTACACTTTGAATTTTTCATTTCCATGAAAAACTTTGCAAATTCCTTTTATCTAGGTTGATTTTAGATAGTTAGTGTAGCTTATTTCCAAAATCTCAACATCTAAAGTTTAGTAATAAGCTTTTTAGCTTATTTGAAAAAAGTTCAAAAACTGTTTCATTAAAACTTGCACTGTCTCATTTCAATTTTCTTTCTAAATTTGTTAAAACTAGAGTAATTTTAGTTTACATTCCTTTAATACACATTTCAAGCATCAAGTAGTTTCTTTTGCTTTTAGAGTTCATCAAGTAATAAGCTCAATATAAGCAAAAATCTAAAAAGCTTGTTAAATAAGCACTTTCTGTAACAGTTTTTGCTTTGCTTATTTTCCAGCTTATTTAGTTGATAAAAGTAGAAAGTGATTTTATTAAAGTTGATTAGAATAAGCTAGTCTATAAGTTTGTAGTTTTAAGTTTTTTTTCTGAATCTCACTTTTCAATAAGCCAAAAATAAGCTAGAATCGCGAGGTCCATTTGGTACTTTTTCCAAAGTATAAGGGCACCCGTTTACACTAGAGTGTAAATTTCCCATATTTCGCCCGCCTACCCTTTAGTTTCATTTCTTTCAGTTTCTACCCTGTTCTTTTTAGTAAAAATAAAATAGATTTAAATTTTAGAAAATAGTTTTATTAAATTAGGGTTTATAGTTTAATAAATCAAATTAGGGTTCAATTAGATCATAAAATTTGGGGCTTTTTGTGCAATTATATTTCTGCACCATTTTAGCACTTTAAAATCATTTTTCTTTATTTTTCTCATTTGATTTGTATTTTTCTAGAAATTAAAAGAGATTTTAGTGATTTACTTTTTCTTATAAAATTCATAAAAAATAGAAAAATAGTTGAAAAATTAAAATTCTTTTTGCAGTAATTTTCTTTTTAAATCTAGTATTTTTGAAAAATAAAAGAAAAATTTTAGTGTTAATTTTTTAGAAAAAGTTTATTTTTGTTAATTCATTAAACTTTAGAAATTCATAAAAAATTCAAAAATAGTTAAAAAATTCCAATTCTTTTTCCTAAAATTTTCATTTTAAATTTGTGATTTTTAGGTATAAAATTTGTTAAAAGTTGTGTCTTAGATTTTAAATTTCAGTTTTAGCTCGCATTTTTACGTTTTGTGCATTTAAATTTCGCTCTAGTTAATTGTTTCTTAATTCGTTCTATTACATTTGTAGTATAATCAAAATTCAAAAATCCCTTATAATTCTTAACTCGAATCCGAATTATTCCTAAATTCTCAATTCACGATTTCGTTGGGACACGACCCGAGGAAAAGTACTTCCCGGATAAAAATATACAAATTGTGTTTTCTTTAGTGAGATTTTACCTTATATTTCTCTTGTTTGAGAAGTATTTTGGAAAGAATTCTTACGGGATTAATACTATAAGTGTATATAAATTTGCTACACATCAAATTTTGGCGCCGCTGCCGGGGAAGTCGTGAGCGATTGTTGACGAATATTCGTTGAAGTAGAGTTTTGAAGATCCTTCTTTTGGAAGTTATTTTGCTATTTTTCTATAAAAATATAAAAGTTCATTAATTCGATTCCTATCGAATTATTAAAAAAATATATATATAATAAACATTTGATACTAGCTATCCATCTTAAAACCATTCCACTAACAACAAAACAAATCGTCATGTACTTGCGAGTTCGACGGACCTTTAAGTTTACAAACTATAAGGTGAGTTAAGAAAAGTGATAGCTACTCTCAAAGTAGTCATTGCGGCGCTAAGCTTTTCCACCCCAGCTCACATGTTGTGCGTAATCTTAGAGAACTTTATCGTAAGCTTGGTAATTACGATTACCAAAAATATTTTTGTTTTTCATTCTTAATAAAAACTAAAAATTGTAAATTTCCCCAAAAAAGAATCTTCTTAATCTCAAATTCTACTTTTTCTTATTTTTACTAGTGCATGCGCACTCGCTCCCCATGGAAATACAACGAATCAAGAAGACGGAATTGTCGACGATCTCGACAAACCGATAAGAGGCAATATCCCTCCATTTGGATCCTATCCATGGCCGACATTCGAAACAATGACCCAAATGTACAAGCACCATTGAGGGGTATGAGATGCTATCAGTTTAGTCCATAACGACAATGCTAATAATTTACGAGCTAAGCAACCTTTAATCATAATCTTTGTGCAAAAGGCCCATATAAGTTAACGGGAAGACAAGAGCCCCACAATCACCTTCGATTTCTTTAATACGGTCACTTCAACGTTTATACGATCACCAGAAGTTCCGAACACTCGTTAAGCTTTGCTTTTTCCCTTTTTCTCCTAGACTGAAGCCCGAGATTGGTTAGAACAAGGAACCTCCTAGATCAATTCTCACATGGGACGACCTTGTTTCAAAATTCATAAACCAATAACTTTCCACCTTCAAAAACCACTTACTATCGGAATGAGAATCATTTACCCTTTTACCAGAAACCAACGAAGCTGTAATGAAGCATGGAACGTTTTAAAGGACTCTTCGTCAATGTCCTCACCCTCGGCTTTTCGGAACTTCACCAACTCGATACTTTTTACAACTCTTTTGAATTCAAAACGATCAGATGCCCTTAGATTCTGCACAGGTCTGGCAATTTCTTAGACAAGATGCCTCAAGAAGGATTAGCGATTATTAAAAGTAAGTCAAAAGTTCGTTTTCTAGAATCTTGCTAATGATCAAGAGTGATACGGATGCTCCATCTTTTCTAATATCTTCATCCTTCCAATAATTCGTTTCGATATGCAAACAAATATCCGCTTCCTCTCGAAGATAAATGACTTATCAAGAATGAACAAATGTTTAATTGAAATGAAAGCTTTAGTTGTTTACTACTCTGCACCCGTCAAAGCGGTTGAGGAAAGGTGTACCACTTGTGGTAACAATCATAGTTTTAATGTGTGCCCAATGACTAGAGGAGGTTACGAGTCCCCGGTTTATCATGATAATTTCCAACAATTTCAACAAACCGCTTCGGTTGGTAATTTTGTTCAAAATGGAAATTCCGTACCGACCTCAGCCAACTTAGCAAACCATCTCACAACCACCTGGTTTTCCTTCAAACCATGGTAAACCATCCAATCAAGGGAATATCCCTCATCAAGGAATGGTACCTTACCAAAGTCCACCACAAAATTCCTCAAATTGTGCTAGCCTAATCAATTTGGTATGACTTTCAAGAAAACCACCGAGGGGAGTATGCAGGCTATGAGGAACCATATTACCAATTTGAAAGCTGAGATTAGGAGTGAAGTTCAAGCTACTTTACAAAACCAAATCAACTCTTTAAAAGGAGAATTCAAGAATGAGTTGAAATCTCAACATAATCTTTTCGTGAATCAACAAAATGACTTCCAAAACAATTTGCAAAACATTTGAGTGGTTTCTCCAAAACCAACGTCAGCCTTCAACTTCCTACTTCTAATGGTACCACCACTTTACCCATGTAATACATCACAAACATCAAAATTTGAAGCAAGAGCATTACGACTCGATAGCGGACCTTTCTTACACACCGGTGCCACCAATTCCACCTCCTCTTTATGATGAGAATGAACCTTTGACTGAGAAGGAAACCGAGGTGACCAAGGATAAGGTGCTACCGAGCACCCAAGACATCCAACCTCCGGTTATCCAAAAATCTCAAGATCCGGTTAAGCCGGTGAGCAGTCTAATTTCTCCTGAGCCTATCTCTGCTCAAGTTTGCAGTTTTCCGATGTTTATCAGACTCCTCCGGTAGCAAGTATGGAAATGCTACATGCTCAAACGGATCTTATAGAATCTATGCAAAACTTCTTGAAGAAGTATGATCACATACCTCATAATGAAAAGAGCATCAAGTTATTGCTTGCTGAGGAGAAATTTTTGAAGATCAAGCAAGTTGTGGAAGAAGAGCAAACTCAACCTGAGTATTTGCAAGAATTGTTGCAAAGTCTTCTTACGGATTTACAAATTCTTAATGAAATTCAACCACTAAAGCAAGAAACTCTTAACCAAATCCAGAAAGATCAAGAAGAGAAGAGTATTGTGGAACTGCTTGCTGAGGAGAGACTTCAAAAAGCTAATCAAGTTTTAAATGAAAGTCAATCTCCTCAAGAAATGAGAATCCAAGATTTGGAGATTCAGAAGCAGCAGTGTTTAGAAGAGATAAAAGAATGGATGAATGATTTAGGAATAAGAGAATATCAAAAGGAGGAGATCGATATTGATTATAGAAGGAAATGTGAAGATAAGATTTATGAGCTTAAGGATAAATTCAATGGTCTAAGCATTGAAATTCGGAAAATCATACAAGAAGCAGAAGAGCTTAGAGAGTCTGAAGCTAGAGCTCGAAGTCAGAAGATTATCATTGACGATGATGACGATGATTTGGGATTTTATGCGGTTCATCCGAATACGATACACACTCCCGTTTCGCAAAACGTAGAGCCTAAGGATTCACTCATAATGGGAGACGGGCATATTAACACTACTCCGGAAACGGAGACGATTAGTGTTGAGACCCTTGTTTCAAACCCAAGTGAGTCCGATGACTTTAGTTTGGGGGAGTGTAATTTGTTCGACATCGATGATTCCTATTACGAGAAGTCCACGAGTAGACTTGCTCATCTTGCTCCCCGATTTCGCCGGAAATCGTTGAATTTTGTGTCGATTAAAGATGATACCGACCGACAGATGATGATTACGATAGTCGATTTCATGATTGTGTTGCTAATTGAGGAGGACTGATGAAAGGTGAGAATGATCACGACATTTCTAAATGTTGACGATTTCTCTTCGGGAGAAATTAGTCGAAAGTTATCTTTTAATTGAAAAGATTAACACTTTTAATCTCTCTCCTCCTATTCCGATTTCTCCTATAATTTACCCCTCCTCTACTATCCCCGTTGTGGATCTTGATTTTCCATTTTAAGGAGAAGGCGGAATGTGGCCTAGTTTTTCGGAAGACTCCGATACTACGGGGTTCGAGAGAGACCGTGACCACAGGGAGGACACACTTCTATTGAGATTTACCCCTTGATGACTCCGATGAATCTTTCCGATACGATCATTTACTTTTGATGACGAGCCAGTGATGGCTAAGTTAATGTTTTTGATGAAATTAATACAAGTGAACATCTTACCCGGGTAAAGGTTGAAAATGGTAGTTTAGAGATGAAGAGGAAGATAACCTACATTCACTACCCGATCTTTTTCTACCATTTTCACTATCCGAGGTTTTTACCCGCATCCTTACTCCACGGGGAGTGAAGATAAAAGTTATTAAACCTGGGTATTTTGATAATGATGCTTATAAGAAGAGTTTTTCTTTCCATCTAAAGCTCTTTTGACTCTTGATGTTTTTGACCCACTCCACCCACCCTTAATGGACTTTAATGTTACCAAAGCATTTTCTGGGTTCATATTTTCTCTCTTGAAATTCTTTTCTAAAAAGTTTGTTGAACCCGGAATCAAAAATGCTACGGTATATCTTTCATCCTTAGTTTGGGGAGGTTTCCACCTCTTAGATTTTCTTCACCATTGCTATTATCCACCATAATGACCTAGTTTGGGGAAAGAGTCAAGCGAAGGGGACTCTATAATAAACAAGCGCTTCGTGGGAGGCACCCCATGCTTATCCTTTTATTTTCTTTTCATTTTCTTTCTATTTTCTTTGCTTCCCCAAGGACAAATTAATTCGGGGGCGAGTATAGCTTGTACTCGGTTAACAAAAACTAAGCCGTTTTAGAGATATTTTTGAGCTAACAATGTAAGAAGAGAGGAAGCTTGTTCTTTTTCGTCTCTTGTTGGTTGTTTGTGATTTTTGTCTAGGTTTTCCGGATTTTGGAAGCTTCATGGTTCAAATATTGTGGAAGGACAAAGCAATTCCTACAATTTCCATTGATGGTCTCCAATCTTCTCTTCATAAAGTGGGAAATCTCTTATCCTTGTCTTTATCGAACTAACATCTATTCTTTTGGCATGACCATAGAATTTTTGTTAAAAGATTCCTTTTGACCCTTATTTTTAAACTTTGAGGACAAAGTTTTCATTTTAGTTTGGGGAAGGATATCCTTCGGATATTGAACTTGCACTTCACGCAACCCTTGTTTGAACCTTTTTTGATTACTTTTTGAAAAAAAAAGTGAGAAATTTTAAATTTTGCTTACAAGAAAGCACAAAAGAAGCTTAGTTTGGAAAAAACACCACTTTTTGGTAGTCCGTTGGTGAGAAATAGGAGTTAATTTTGACTTGACCGGGTGAAAAATGCCCTAGCTAGTTCTTTAACCTACCTCTTGTAAGGGCTAAGCTTTTCACAAATTCCTATCTGCTTGGATTTTGAAATGTGAAAACAAGAAATGATTATTACAAAAAAGTGTATTTATGCTAAGACAAGGTTTAATTGGAAAACCTAAAGCTTATATAATGATTTGTGTCTTTTTAACTTCCCATATAGCTCTTAAACCACATCTACCATACGTGCTCCTTTTTAATTTAGCTAAGTCCACCAATTTGTCTTAGAAAAAGTCTTACATTTTGAAAAAGAAATTCATTTTAATATGTAAATTAAGATTTTTAGTTTCAAATTAATAAGTTGATTTTCTAAAGAGAAAATTATTCCATTCATCAAAAGAAATTATAAAAAGAATGCCAATGAAGCATTTCTAATGCAAAAGCATTATTTTCGTGCAATGAAGCATTTCGCAAAATAGAATAATAAAACCATATTAGTTTTAATCGTTGGCGTATCCCTGATTGAGAGAAAGACTCGGATGGGTCCGCAACTAAGGAAAAAAAACTATGTACGTAGAATCAAGTTCGTAGGCAATCATCACTATGGTACAGCGCTGCCTAGGTTATATTGCAACTAAGGGACTGTGGATTCATGCTTAGTAGAAAAGGTGTTGTCGCGATAAACCCACAAACGTTAGCACGAGTGGGTTCGAACAAGAACCATCGGTTGTTGATGCGATATCCTCCTATTTGGGAGAAAGGCTAAGTAGGGGTTCGAACTAAGAACAACATTCCTATTGCAAAAAAAAGAAAATAATTATATTATATGGAAAATAAAAAAGAATGGTTTAAAAATTTTATTTCTCAAATCCAATTGATAAGTTTTGTTTTCCAAATCTCTTTTAGGCTTTGAGTCGAGGTTTATTCTATTTTTATTGAACATTTGAGCTCACAAGGCTTATTGTAAATCATAGATGAAATCAACTATGAAGATAAATTATCTATGGTTGAGTTTAAAAAGAGTGCACACATCTTAATCATTAATTTATTCCTTGGAGTGAAAAGTTCACAAGTTGTAAGTATAAGAGCTTAATCATTTAGACTTAATGACAATGATCTTGTTTATTAGCTTTGTTTAGTCTAGTGAAAAGTCAGGATGAACGAAATTTTCCTCTTTTGTGCTCATTAATCGGAGTAGCCTATTTCAATGAGCCTAAAAGTTGCAAAGTTGTCAATGAAAGCCATTAATGTTTTTCCTATGAGATTAAATGTTTAAGAAAAAAGTGTAAGTTTTAAAAAGGTGATTCATAAAAGATGAAAACAAGGGCATTTTGGAAACTTCTTAGTTTACAAAGTGTACACTTCATAACATTGCGTGAGGACACGGCAATCCTTTAGTTTGGGGAATTTTGATAAATGCTAAATTGTATATGTAAATTACCCGGGATTTTGCCAAATAAAAGCCAAAATAATGCCAAAAGAATAGAAAAATGTGTGCTTTTGTGTCTATTGTGCAGGAAAGGATAAAAAGGACAAAAAGAAGCAAAAACAGTCAAAAACAGACAAGAAACGGAAGAGTCAAGAACAAGAGTGAAAAAACAGCCAAAGATCAAAGCCGGATCAGCCGACACAGCAAGAAAGGCAGTCAAAGGCCAAAATAATAAAGATCAAGGACTAAGAATGACAAGTCTTCAAAGTCTTAAGGGCTTATTTGGAGTTTTAAAGTTTCAAGGACTAAATTTGCCTAAAGTGAAAAGTTGTTTATAAAAGAAGAAAGAAAGAAAGAAACCACAAGGGCCGATTATGACAAAAACGAAACTACTTTTACACTAGAAAAGAAGGAGTGGAAGGCAGGGACCAAAGTTGCATATACCCCAAACCTTCAAACAGAAAAACGCGTTTGTTATAACAACTCTAACAAACCAACCGTTTTTCCCGCCTTTTTCCTCCCAAACCCAACTTCGCGAAATTCACCACCCCGCTCCCTTTCTCTACTCGACCCTTATATAAATCCCTCTCCCACCTCACCTAGACCACGTGGCACCACCTTATTGGCCAGAACACCTCATCAAATTGATCAAACGGCTTATATTTGCTCGAAGATGATCAAGGGCTACAAATGAATGGAAGCTTCACGAATTTCTCACTCCTCTTCTTCATCTCTCTATAAATAGCAGCTTAGGGCTCTCATTTTAGTTGTTGTTTTTCTGTTTTTAATTTTTCAAGTTGTATTTCCTTCAATTTTAAGCAATTTTTCTTTCAAGTTTTTTAAATAAGCTTT
>BQNB010026432.1:17802-55678 GCA_026074375.1 Tanacetum coccineum | reverse complement strand
ATCCAGTTGAATGATAGGTCGCATACAAAAGCACGTAAACAAGTATAAATTGATAAACATAAACAAGCATACGATGATAAATTAATGAATCGAGATATAAACAAAACCAACATTCAGATCTTCATAATAATGGCTAATACCCGAAGGTATTAGCCTCCAAACATCATAATTAATACAAGAGTAATGGTTTAGCTAAGGTAAACTAACTGAGTTAACGAATGATACCAAAAAATGAACGATTATAAAAGTATAAGAAATTACACGTTGTCTTATATGGATTGGAATGCGTTCCAAGACCTCTTCTACTCTTTTTCTCTTCTGAAAATCAATTTTTGTGGTTTAGGTATCGAGAATATGATTTAGCACACTTAAAACTCATTTTTGAGTTTTGTATTTATAGGATCGGGAGTCGGTGTCGATACGGCATATCCAAGGTATGGGGTTTCTTGGAGTAGGGACCACGTTTGATATCTTATAGAATATTCACATCCTATATCTCCAATACGGCGTAATGGGCTTCAATGGATACTGCGTATTGAACTTGTTTCCTTTGTGGATACGGATACGCCGTATCTTCCTTGATGGATACGGCATATTGGTTGTCAGAATAGTAATCTTCAAAATATCTTTGTTTAAGCTTTAGAATGCGCGCCTTTTGCTAATATTTACCAAGTACTCCATAATTACTGCAATTCTCAAATATAAACGATTAAGTAACAATTCTTTACAATAATTATACAAAATGGGTTAATTACATGGGATAAATGATGCTATAAAATAGACGTTATTTGATGTCATCAAATACGGCAAACATTCAACAAAAAGAAAACTAAAATAAAAATAATAAGAAATAACTATAACAATATATTTGAGATATATCGACTTGAATATTATGCATCAATATATTTATTTAGATGCCTCCCTATTTGTTACGAAAATAATTTTAAAAGTAGTACTATTTGACTCATAGAGGACGAAAAAAACATAAGATTCGCCTAACTTGATGCATATGCATCTAATTTTTTACTAAAAGATATATTATGGTGCAGCTAAAATATTAGAGGTCCATATATTATATGTATATGCATCTATAACGTGTACATGTGTTTATAATTATTTCGTATTTTTCTCATTTTATCCTAAGTTGAATATAATATATATAGATACTATAAAGTGATATCAAGAATACTGTTTACGTAAGGTATGTAAATCGTGATTAATAGATCTTTTGGGATGGTTGGGTTGTTTGGTTTCTCGTGTTGAACGGTAAGGTCCCAAAGATATGATTAAGAATCAAAAGTTTGGGTAACACTTAAACAAACCACATGTGTGTGTGTGTGTTTACTGTGTAATACGAAAGAGAGTGATCACTTTGCATGTGTATATTTTTAGAGGAACATCTAAGGTTTTTTTATACTTGGGTTTCTTACTCGACATTGCGAGCCGACTAATCCCAGGGTGACTACCCCTTTTGGATAGCCCGAAGTCGGCGCAAGTGAATCTCCGTGGGCAATGGGGGATTAATTTTCTCCCTAAGGTTCAAACCCATGACCTCTAGGCACTTTCGTCCTAAAAGGATAAGCCCTTACCGCTATGTGTTGATCACCCGTTGGGCATACAAGGATGACATGTGGCATTTCCCCCTTGGCTTAGTACAGTTCATACATGGTTGTGCTTGTCTCATTGTATGTATAGTATTGTCTCGTGTCATGTATTATTCCATAACCATTTGATGACAGCTGGGAGACGCGCGTATAGAGACCTCAGTCTGAAAGGGCCTTCCCAGGCCCATCTGTGACTAGTACTGTAATGCTAGTGTGATTGGCTTATCCAAGTGTTACCAATAGAGCCCACTTTGGTTTGTGATAGTGGACTCAGCCACTAATCTCTATAAGCTATCAATACCAACCAAGCATTAGATCTGGTGTGGTGGTGAATACTACCAATGCATTAACTTTTATCTCCATTACCAAACAAGTGTAATAAGACCATCAAATTCACCACTTACAACATTACAAAACTTGAACATAATTATATCTCACAGTATACTCTCATACACTTATTAGAATGGTGACTATTCATCACCCAATTCTAAAAAAAACATAGATAACCGTGGTTGATTGGTGGGGAGGCAATGTAATAGGACGACTGGGTGGTGAAGGGGGACAACACGTGGTACACTCACCATTACACATAGTCTTAGTATTCTAGAATTTTATGTTCTAGCACAACAAAGTGGACAATAAATTAAAAAAACTAATTTGAGAATCTATAGATGTGACTACTTTCATGATTAAACATAAGTGACATTGCTTTATTGGTTTGTAAAAAATGTATATGTTAGCTGCAATTAATATGGTTTTAAGTATGAAACTAGACACACGTATTTAAGTCTCATATACATTTCTTAATTTAATTAAGTATCATTACACGATGATATTGAAGTGAGTCGCCATTGTACTACTTATAAATATACACATTAGCCATAGTCTTAGCCCACTCACAAACTAAATAGTAACTTCTCTTTATTATTTTTAAATGGTATCTACATTAGAAATATAGTAAAATATTAAAGTTAGCAGGGGTTAGATGGGAGCTGGAGAATTATTTTATTCTTTGTAAATAGGAACAAAGGATTAAAAAATGGGGCTACTCATCTCTTTCTCTCTCTCAACAAAGTACGTAGCATTCTACGTGTCCCTCTCATCCCCCATCTCCTTCGTAATTATCTCACACATCTCTCACGCACACAAATATACATCACACACACATAGATATCATCCTTGCGAGTGCATCACCGCCACAAATAAATCCGGCGACCCAGCAGATTCAATCAGCTTTCTTTTTATTTTTAAATGAGCTTATTGATTTTGATTAGGTATGATTCAATCAGTATATATTAGGTTTGATTTTGATTTAATTGGGGTTATTGATTTGATTAATTAATTGTAGTGTTATTGATGTTTTGTAGGTGAAATGTGAGGTTATTAGAAAAAGAAGAGAAAGATTCTATAGTCAGCTAATAAGAGCAAATAAAGGTTATCAGAAGAAGAAGAAGAGAAAGATTTCAAGTCACCTAATAAGAGGAAATAAGCTAATAAGTTATTTTGCGTGTTTGAAAAATTTTGATTATAGAGGTAAAGAATCACACCTTAATCATCTTATTATGAACTTTTTATTTACGTGTGTTATGTGTTTCTTTTCACTTTTTAAGCCATAATAAGATGTTAGAGGTGTTTGAGTTAGGTTAGTTTAGGGCTTAGTTTTAGTTTTTCGCTTTAGGCGATATTATACATGTTAGTTAATATAAGCAGACAAATATAAATAGACATTTTGTTCCTTTGACCGTTTAAAATAATGGTATGCTAACCTTTGCTCATTTATTTCTTATAGATGCTGACCAAGGTGCTAGAACAAATGGGAAATAATGATCACATACGGATGTTGCCCCAAGGTAAATGGCGTTGTTATCGTTTTTTGTGACTAGGCTGTCCCGTTGTTATTTCTGTCTTTTTCCCTATTTTAGTTGGTACATACATCTTTTTGTAGATTTTAAAAAGGAATCGAGGTCACTACAAAATATGGGAGCCACCCACTGCATAGGAATGCATATCAACTTAATTTTTGATTATTTTTGTTATTTTGCTATGTATGAGAGGTTTTGAGGGTCTAGTGTCTTAGTGTAAGAATATTATGTGTGAATCGATAGTGAACGGCATTATAGCACACGTGTTTGCTGTGAAATATGTTTGTTGCAATACCGAATTTAAAGTAGATAGCATGCTCTTGGTTTCACTTTATCGAGTTCGTTAAACTTTTTTCATCTATCAAACTCGAAACTAATCAGCATTAATGTATTTATAAGTTACCAAAAAAACGCAAAAAACAAACAATATGAAGAATGTCCTTTATTTTGATGTGTAGAATAATAAGGCATTGGAGCGAAAGGCCACTCGGACATTGTAATGGACGAGGTAAAGGCCAATGGCGTTTGGAGGAAAACGTGAAGGCCACTTAGGCATTGGAGCAGAAGAAACAAAATCAAGGTACGTTTCAAGTGACTTTTGTTCGTTCAATACAAACCAACGACTTAATTGATATAAACTTTAATTTGTAATGTTTGCAGGCTTGGCTTATGGTATGCAAAACCTTCAATAGGACTGTATGATAACAATTCTACCAGCTCAACAGTATCTAAGGTTAATCCCATACATCTTTGCCGATATAATGTTAAGAAAATTCGGATTAAAATTTATAAATAGAAATGGTTGTATAAGTTTATGCAACTGTTTGAATGGTGATACATATGCAAGATTGTATAAATAAAGAAAATAAGTAAAGGGATCAACAATATTTTGTTGCAACTTGCCTTCACATTCCTGATGTTATTTGTTCAGACTGCGTCCCACTTCTTTAACCTTTATGACTTTATGGGGCGCAATACTTTTCTACGGATCGTCTACTTTCAAGTAATCCACTACTAAATAATGTAAACTGCGAGTAGTTTGATGTACTGATCATGAACTTTTTTTTGTGGCTTTTTCCTTTATATGTGGTGAAAAAAGACTATTCAAAGATTGGTCTAAAGTGTTTTTATTAATTTCAGATAGCAGTGGACATGTCTGAAAAAAGAAGCAACATTACATATATTTAAAGGTTTGTTACTCATTCGGAAAGCATTATATTTGTTTGAAAGATCTATGGTTGTGACGAATCCGGGCAGGTTCGATTAGTACTATGCATTTTTTCCAGCTAATACCCCGAAAATGGGCCAACAAAATTAAACTTATAAGGTCATGTTAATCTTGAGTTGCGTGCGTAAAATCTGGATTTTGTTTAGGTTTAATATATGAGAGTTGTTTTGATGTGACTTCAGGCTTAATCTGAATTTTGTTTTTTTTTGTTGATATTTTTTTACAGGAGGAGGAGGAGGCAATTTATAACGGAAAGTTACTTGCTCTCCTTGATTTTTCGTTCACCGAGATTAAATTTTAGGGGATTTTAAGTTGTTATCCCACTAGTTAATCCAAACACAACAATAAGCAATACCAAATAAGCTCTAAAGGACAAAAATAATAAGAAGAAAGATAGAAAGGAAATAGAAGAATATTAGATTAAGAGAAGAGAGGGATGAAAGGTTACACACATGTTTTACACGTACATATGAATGATTAACACCCTCCCTATGTCAGGAGAGGGTCTATTTATAAACTTTGCCTTACGGATGGCGTATGGGCTTACTAAATGGTCGGGCTTGGCTTATCTTGGGCTTTGAGCCTGAAAAACGGACAATATTAGATTACAATCCAAGCCCGTTAATCTTGACTTGCCTATTACCTAACAAGACTAACATTGACTAATAAGACCGATAACATTCTTGTTTGACTTATATAGAATTAAGGCTAACAATCTCCCCCAATGTTGAGGTCTTCTTTGATCTCCCTAACTTTGACGTTCTTGATGGAGGTTATCTTATTTTGACTTTATCTTCCCCAATGTTGAAGATATGATGTTTGTGTTTTGCCTTTTTTGGTCGTGTCTTAGTCTTTTCTAGTTTGTAATGGCTTTGTTCATTCATGCTTCATGATCTTGATCTTGAACCTTCTTCTTTTGACTCTGAGTTCTTGATATCTTAATCTTGCGTCATTTCCTTGTCTTGAATCATCTTGTGCTCTTGACCAACATGCTCATACTTGTTACATTCTTGTTTGACTTATATGATCATACGACTAACAATCTCCCTAAAGACGATTTCTTTATTTGCTTTTTTAAGGATCTTTGATGGTGAGAAGTTAGTATCAGTAATCTTGAATGCTGAATGAGTGACTTTGAATGCTAGAGTAAGAGCATGAGTAGTTTTAATCCGACTTACTGAGTAAGGCTGCAACACCGTCGTCTAATCCTGAAATAAGACAGTTAGCAATAAAAGACGAATTTAGCTTTGTCATTCATCTTGAGTTCGGTCGCATTAACCTCCGGTTCTGTGAGGACCGACTTGTGATAAGGTAGGTTTAATTTGGAAGAACCTCCTTGACATGATTTCCAGCTTAAAGCGTAGGATCTTCTAACACAGATGTATTAGATTCACCATGCTTGCATGTTCTCATTACCAGAACGTCTCAAAGCAGACAACACGGTAAGAGTGAATCGAATAGTTACTATCTTTCTGATTAAGTCGTCAATTCATATACTAGACCAAATCGATATCCAGTTGTCACAAGTTCGATTCATATAGAATCTTGCAAGTCACCTACCAAGAGCTTGTTTGATGTTGGCTCAAGCAGGATTTCCATCTTCACTGTGAATACTTAAGTATCACTCGAATGTTCTGGCAAGATCTCAAGGATAACGCGTAGGACTCTTTGTTACAACTTGTGAACTTTATGGTGTTAAACAAGTGTATTTTGACATTGTGTCCTAATGAGATTAATTTTGATGATCTCTTCTGGCTCTAGACTCGATTTGTGCACTTTGGTTTTAGTAATCGGAGGCTAGAGCTGACTGCCACCTATTCAATATCAACAATCTCGGAGTGAGATGTTAATAGATAATATGTGTATCTCTGTGACAAATGAGACAAGTTTCTTTTCAGAGAAACTCGAATGGCTGGGAAGGGTTGTGCATTGCATCACTGGGTCTATGACGTCTTTCTTAAATATCAACAATCATCTTTGTGATTTTGATAGATTATGTATTGACTCGGTTTCTGCCTAAGTTGTGTGGAGGGCTGTTTTATTTTCACCCTTTATCCATACATTTCTTTTTCATTCTTCAACCCCATCAATGCTTACCAAGACGTCATCACTAACACCTTGTTGTGATTGTTCCAGTGTTAGCTCAATCTTAGTCGGCATTTTTCCCTTATTCTCATTCATCTCCAATCATGCCTAAGGACTGCTAATTCTATCTATGGGATGTCCTTGGGTAGATCTCTCCGATTCTGGTTGGATCATAGGACTTATACCTAATCTTAACCACCTTATGACTTCATCGACGTCGTGAGTTAATTGCTTGAGGGTATAGAGATCGAACCATAAAACCTTTGATGCAGACATTTTGAAATACTCCCCCTACACATGTGCTTCGAGATTCAAAATTGTTTTGCACATGAAGTAAAGAGTTGCACTTAGAGTCTTAAAGATCACATTCTTCTATATCATATTTTAATCACATTTTATCCCTTTATTTTAAATAATAAAGCATTTAGTATTTGAAATACCAATTGATTAAAATTTTTGACATGAAAAAGTTCCATGGGGAGAAAAATTATACCACGATATTGCATGAATTTGTGAACATTTTCTGATTGATCCCCTTCAAGACAGTATGTGGGATACCATTAATTTTTAAAACTTAACATTATAAGGAAAAGATGATATGACACCACAAATATGTTGAAGACGGAGTTAGATGCCTTAGTGAACAATGTATATTATTAACTGACATTATAGTTTCTACATTTTCATTTCACTTGAATGTTGTTGGATACATAAAATTGACATTTATAAGATGTACCCAAAAAAACATTAAAAGGCTTTGGTTTTAAAAGCTCTCCCTCAAAAATTAATCCATGTAAAATGACATTGTAAGTGCCATAATTTTTAAACTTATTTGAGGAAGAAAGTGTTGAACACATAATTTTAACAAATACCACTTTTTATGGAAAAATTCCACAAATTATATTGTAGACAATTTGACATTGAATGTTCTTTTTGAAAAATTGTGTTCAATGGTTTTAAAAACCATGATAGAAGACTTCTCTTCTATTCTTAGAGTAAGCGCATTGAAACGTACACTCCCCTATTACATTCGGGTCCGAGTTATGCACTGAAATGTACATAAGTCATAAAGAAAATTTAGAAATGACATGTTTTGAAATGTTTGAACTCTTGCTCGAACTTCATTTACACACATGTGTCAATGTTAATCGACATTTCTAGGCACGTAAATGTTATCGATTCCAAGAGACATGTCGAGAGGATTCTTTTTGGTATTTTTTGAAATTTTTCTGATTTTATATTTTGTTTTTTGTAGATTTTATATTTTTCTATTTCTTTTTGTTGGTTTTATATTTTTGTATTTTCTTTTTTCAAATAATATTTATAAATCAAAATAAAGAGAAAAATAAAAATATTTACAAATTCAATGTTTGATGGATCAAACAGATGCGTTTGCTAGGACCTCCAGTTCTTCTAGAGTCAAACATCTCATACCAAGTCGTCTGACTAGATACTTAAACCTATCTTCCGACGGAGCTTTAGTAAATAGATCAGCTAACTGATATTCAGTTCTGACAAAGAATAATTTAACAATACCTTTTTCAACTTGTTTCTTTATGAAGTGACATATGACATCAATGTGCTTGGTACGGGAATCCTAGACCGGATTGCTCGAGATGGCTATGGTTGCCTTTGAATCATAATACATAGGTATTTTGTCAAAGTGAAAGCCATAATCTGTGAGTTGAGTTCTCAACCAAAGAACTTGAGCGCAACACGCAGATAAAGACACATACTCGGCTTCTACTGAATATATTGAAGTGCGGTCCTGCTTCTTGGACAACTAGCTGACTAACTTATCACCTCCTAGAAATTGTATGCCACCAGATGTGCTCTTACGTTAATTGAGACAACCCGCGTGATCCGAATCTGAAAAAGCTGTTAGCTCAAAACCGGTGTCCTTCAGATACCAGAGTCCCATGTTAATGGTATTCTTAAGGTACCAAAAGATCCGTTTAACCGTAGTGAGTTGTTTCTCAGTCGGTTTCGGTTGATAGCGAGCACAATAACATGTAGCATGTACAATATCTGGTCTACTTGTTGTTAGGTACATGATTGCTCTGACCATACTACGACATTTTGTTTGGTCAACCAGAGTTCCACTCAAGTCAGCATCTAGGTGTTTTGTAGCCATTGGAGTACCAATGCTATCACATGAGGTCATACCATGCTTTATAAGTATCTCTTGAGCATACCTGGCTTGGTTTATAACGATATCACATGGGGATTAGTGGATCTGAATTCCTAAAAAGAATTTTAGCTCCCCCATCATAGACATTTTAAACTTGTTGTGCATTAGTTTTTCAAAACTTTTTGAAAGTTTTGGGTTCGTAGAACCAAAAATAATGTCATCAACGTAAATTTGCACAAGTAATATGTCTTCCCTATGTTTAGTTTTGAACATAGTTGGATTAATAGAACCTTTTAAGAATCCTTTAGTTACCAGGAAGTTGGAGAGTTCATTGTACCACGCTCTTGGAGCTTGTTTGAGTCCATATAATGCCTTCTTTAGACGGTATACTTGGTTAGGATGATATGGGTCTATGAATCCATCTGGCTGGTTTACGTACACTTCTTCCTTCAGAGGTCCATAAAGAAATGCTGTCTTGACATCCATCTGGTATACTAGAAATGATTTGTGTGCAGCATACGCAACGAATAACCGGACATCTTCTAACCGAGCAACTGGTGCAAATGACTCTTCGAAATCAATTCCTTCCTTTTGAGCGTATCCCTTAGCTACAAGATGAGCTTTGTTGCGAATTACAGTATTTTCCTCATCACGTTTATTTTTCTAGAGCCACTTCATGTTAATGACATTTTTGCAGAGAGGTCTCTCGACTAATTCCCATACATCTAATCGATCAAACTGGTGAATTTATTCCTGCATCGCTTTAATCCATGTAGAATCAGCCATGGCTTCTTTGATGTTTTTTGGTTCGATTTAACTCATGGTGAGTGCGAACATATCTCGCCATTTATTTCTAGCTGACGTCATGTTCTAATTGATTGAGAAGGATTTCCAATTACTTGTTCTAACGGATGATCTTTGTCCAACGATGTTTAGAAGGATGTCGGCGATAGAATGTATGCATGTTTGACGAGTTAACATAACGAGACGATGTATCCCCTTGTTCTTATACCGGTGTACTAAAGACGTTGATAAATTCATCTTTGTCAACTTGTGCATATTCTTTATTGGTTTCCGCATAAATGATGTTCTCATTGGCAGTGACAGTTGGTACTTGAGTTGGTGCTTGACTTGTAGTTTCAAGTGTTATTTGAATGTTCAATGGAGGTGTATCTGCAACAACGGTTGTTAAAGTAGATGGAGTTGTGTGTTGTTGTTGACGTTGATTAGGTGTATCAGTAGCAGTTACAGCGGAAGACTTTGACACAACTAGAGTAGTTCCATTGAGTAATTCATTGAACATCAGACTAAATAGCAAATCCAGCTCATTTGACGTTGTTACTGTCTCAGCTGCTTGAGGAACATTTTCTTGAATTTAGGGATCGGGACTTAAACTGTCTTGTTCAAGTGCCATCATCGGACATTGTGGAATAGGGTCAGAACTGACGTGATCTGACCCCATCTGAGGCAATTCTTCAAAGTTAAAATGAATGGTTTTGACTATCACTCTTGTTCTCTTGTTATATACCTTGTAAGCTCTTGACTGATTAGAATACCCAACAAAAATACATGCATCACCTTTTTCCTTCATTTTCATAAGATTTTCACCATCTCTGATGATGTAGCAAAGAGATCCAAAAATGTAAAAGAACTTAACAGATGGTTTTCGGCCGTTAATGATGTGGTAAGGTGTTTTCTCATGTCGAGGAATTACAAGTGAACGGTTATGAGTAAAACATGCTGTTGCAATTACTTCAGCCAAAAAAACAAAGGAACTTTAGTGGCGCTTAGCATTGTTCGAGCAGCCTCAACAAGAGTACGGTTCCGTCTTTTGACAACGCCATTTTGTTCAGGTGTTCAAGCAGTTGACGTTTGGTGTTCAATCCTTTCTTGAGCAAAGTATGCATGAAGAGTTTTATTTAAAAATTCAGTGCCTTTGTCAGTTTGTATGGTTCTTACTTGAGCATGAAGTCCTCTTTGAACGAGTCTGTAGAAATCAATGAGAACATTAGGAGTTTCATCTTTAGAGCTCAAGAAGTGAGTCCAAGTGTATCTGGAGTAGTCATCAACAATTACAAGAACATATTTCTTTCCATTAATACTTTCTACCCGCATGGGTCCACATAAGTCCATGTGTAGAAGTTGTAACCGTCTTTTGGAACTCGGGGTAGTCTTTATGTGAAAAGACTTTCTTTTAGCTTTCCCCAACTCACAAGAAGAACAACAATGATCTTTGACGAATTTCAATTTTGGAAGGCCAGTCACAATATCATTCTTCGAAAGCAAGTTGATGGTGTCGAAGTTTAGATGTGAGAGACGACGATGCCATAACCATGCTTGTGACGATGTAGCTTTATTCATTAGGCAAATTGGATTGGGAGTGGATTTTTCTTGAAGAGTGATGGAATACAGGTCTGTGCCACGAGAGCCTGTGAGAAGATCATTTCCCTTCAAAACACGGATGAAACATGTAGACTTCCAAAAAGCAACTTCCAAATCCGCATTGCAGAATTAACCAACGGAGAATAAATTATGATTTAGCCCTTCGAAGTAATAAACCATTTTGATAGCTATAGTTCCTTGAACCAGATCTCCATAACCAAGAATCGGTAGAATTCGATCATTTCCAAACTTCACCGTACCTAGAAATTTCTCCACAAAATTACTTAGGAGCTTGAGATTCACCGTCATGTGTTTTGGCACCCAGTGTTGATGATGAATAGAATTATCTCTACGAGCTGCAAAAGAATTAGAAGACAATGGAGTATTGGACAAGTTGGAACACCTAGGAGTCATAGGTTCCAAAATAATAGCAGTTCTAGATGCATTTCCTAGAGGCATACTAAAATTTGCGTTGACATTTCTTATTAGGGACTTAGGTTTCCATTTGTATCCAGATGGTGTAAACGTAGGGTACCACCAACTGTATGTCTTACTAACTTGCTCATATAGATTCCTAATTATGCTTCTAGGTTTCTTGACAGTGGATTCTGTGGCAGCTGTTTTCATATGGGATGTGTAACAGATTGGTTCACATTTTGCTTGGGTTCTCTAGTACTAATAGGCATGGCAATTGGCTGTCTAGTCCTAGAATTCACGCCATTAATATAATGAAGAACACACATATCATGATTGTCATTTAGCACACATTTTCCACAAGTAACACAAACAAAGTTGGCATTCGAGGTCTTAGCATTCAAACTGTCATTACACGCAGTTACAAACGTTTTATTATTTGAAAACTTAAAAATCCTACGGTGGTCTTCTACTTCTTGCTTTTTCCCTTAACTATTGTTAGGCATGACTCTATCTTCCACTCGATTGCTCTAAAGTTGTGGTCTGCTAACACTAGTAGTGGGAATTACTCCTGTAGAAAAGGACACGCGTTTGTTAGTTTTCCTAATGTCTTGAGGCAACTGTGGTGTTCTAGTTTGATTGGGCTTTGTGTGAACTTTATACATTCATGGAGCAATCACATTTGTGTTCTTTAAAATTGACTTCATATTCTAAGGCAAAATCTGTGCAATGACTGGTTTAAAAAAATCATTGGACACATTAATTTTAGTAACTGACTTTGACTTTGAACAATATGTCTTTGCAAGAGAATCTGAAAAAATAGCCGGTTTACCTAAAAATGATTGTCTTTGACTTTTAAAATCATTCGGTTGTCGAATAACCGATGATTTTTCTAACTAAGTTTCCATAGATTTTCCTTTCATCTTTTATATGAGTTTCTTCAACTCACTTATTGCATTTCCTTTGTCATATAATTGAGCTTTCAAGTCTTGAATTTCAAAATATTGTTCACGTTCTTTCAGAAATACATTTGACTGATTTTCTTTGAAAGATTTGTCATTTTTTATCTATTCTTTACATTTTTGTAAAGCAAGTTCAAGATTAATTGCATGTTTCTAAAGTGATTCAAAACTCTTTGACGTTGTGTTACTTTTTGAAAGCTCTTTTTAAAAACGTTCACATTTGACAACTTGGTCCACATAATCACATTGTAAATCAGTGAACTAATCGAGAATAGTATATACACCAACTATAGCATTCATGTGATCAGCATAATAATATTCCCTAGAAAGTCGATCATTTTCATTCAAAAACTATGTTTTTTGAGTTTCCAGTTCAGATGTGAGAGAGTCTACTTCATGTTCAAGGGAATTAAAGTATCTCAAATCAGCAACCATTTCCTCTTTCAAACACAAGTGAAATTTTTCTAAATCAGCAATGATTCTTCGAATTTGGAGACACAAATTTCCTTCGATTGTATTTTGAATGAATGGATCTATGTGACCAAAATATGTTCTTTTAGCGATTGTTTGCTTGCAACGTTCCACTCCATCCAAAATCGTGTCAACACTTCTTTTAATTTTAAAAAGTTCTTTAGAGCTTTTGCACTTTTGATCCAACGGAATGGATTCATCCATCCGTTTTTCTAACAAATTTGTTTGTTTATTAAAAGACTCTTTTGAATTTTCATTCGTGACACATATATGACTCATTTTTGACCTTTCTGAAAAATATCTCTGTTCAGGCGATTTTTCACGTTGTGGAACGAACAAATCATAAAGATTATTCAAGTTTTTATAATTAAAAGGTCTGATTAAATCACTTAATTTTGATCGACTTTCTTGGGCAAGACGAATCGTTTAGTCAGATTCAGGGGCTAACATTAAAGCAAGATTATCATTATAGCAACCTATATCATACAAATGAGGATTCGCTATTTGAGCTTTCTTGAGGAACTCAGGTTTTACATAACTCATTTTACAATTATGATTAAGCATATTCATTGTTTGAACTGATTGACCAGTTTTGTAAACAATATCATCCAAAACTTTGATTTTATTTTCCAAAGAAATAATTTTTTCAAGTTCTTTGTCGTCACGAGTCTTGTGAAACTTAGTCTGAGCCTCTTTCTCTTGTGACATTATGGAGATGGTTTCTTGATGTACAAAAACCTCCTTTTTCATATCTGAAATCGTTTGATTTAAATCATTTATCTTTCGAGTATATTCATTAAATGACTTTTCAGATTCTATTTTGTATGACATTAAATCCCCTTTAGCTTTTGCACAATCAATTGCCACCTTTGACGCATAATTCACATCATGATACCTATCAAGTTCAGCTTGGAACTTCTTAAGGTCTTTGAACATCAACTGATTAGTCTTTGACAGTTCATTGTTTGCTTCTTTGAAATGGTTATTTGATGATTCCAAACTTTTATTTTTGGTTTTAAAATCCTCAATTTCACCTTTTAATTTATCAACTAAAGCCTTGTTTGATGATTCCAAAAATTTATTACGGTTTTTGTTGTCATTAATTTAACATTTTAGTTTCTCAATTAAAGAAGCAAGCAAATCGCGTTCTTTAGCAAGATCATCATCATACTCGTCAACCGTTTCTCCATTATTACACATATCCAAATCCAATGAATCAATAATTATATTATGTTCATCTTGTTCAACCAAAGTATATGGTTCATTAACAGATGCAGGTTGCTCAGGATGTTCTTGGTCATATTCAAACACATTATAGTTATCATCATCATTGTGGTTCCTTTTGCAAGGGTTTGCATTAATGATGGGTCAGAATTGCAGAGCATCTGGAGTACTTTTTGTAATATGTGCCTTGAAATATAATGTGCTTCCAATTCCTGATCGTCAGGTTCATCAGCAGTGTCATCCTTACAATCAGCTTGTTCTGCATTCAACTGAACTCCAGCTTCCTCTTGCTTACACAATAGCATCTTTTCCTTGTGATAAGCTGCATCCTTTGATCATTTCAGTTTCTGACATTCCTTTGATACATGCCCACATTCCTTGCAATTATAACACTGAATCCTAGACTTTTGCACTACCCGAGTACCTACATTCTCCCCAGCCTCAACAACATTAACTACCCTCTGATTATGATACTCAGTTCCTCTATTGATTCTTGGATAATTTTCTTGATTAGTTCTGCCGATGTTTGATGAAGTTCTGAGGTTGTTATTGGTAGGTTTGTAGATTTTCTTAAATGATAGAGAAATTAAGGCCATAAGTTTATCAATCTCCTTCTCCTTTGACATTTCATCATTATCAGCAACCGTAACAGGTTCTTGATCATAAGTAGGTGTAGGAGAGTTGACAATTGCTTTACCTTTGTTTTTGGTAGCAGCTGGTTGTGATCTGGTGAGAAATTTTGGGGTTCGTGATTAGGATGTTTTGAGGATGGTAAACTGGTTGTTGTTGAGCAACAAGTGCAAGTGGATTAGCAGCACATGCTAGTCTTTCAGCTCTTATCTCGTTGACTTCATTCTGGTGTTGCTTCAGGATGTCATAAAGTTTGTGATAGGAGACAGTCTTTAGTTCTTGACTCTGCTTAACGAGTGTCACAAACCTTTGCCATTCTGGTTGTAATTGAAGTAAGAACTGAACATTCACTTGATGATTTGTAACATCACACTGATTTCTGACAAGCTCAACCTTGAGTAATACGATTCAAGTGATTCACCATCCCGTGATGTGAATTTTCCAAACTCCCAATATAAATTGGTTTCAAGATCTTGAACATTGATTGATTTACCTTGTTTCAACCTTTCAATGGCTTTCCACATTTCACATGTATTTGGACAAGCATCAACTATGGAGTAGATTTCATTATCTATCCCTGTGAGAATTATCTGAACAGCTTCAGATTTAGCATTCAGTTGATCCTGTATGTCTTGTGAAAAATTCTTATAGTTCTCCATGTACCCTTCTGTAGTTGTTTCAAAACTACCTTCTGCAACTGGAACAGTCTTCTCAGTCCATTTGAACTTGTAGGGTGGATTCTAGAGATAATAGTGGATGAGTTCATTGTTAGGTTTGGTGTCGATGTATCTCTTGATTCTGGATTTCCACTAAACGTAATTACCCGATGCTAGCATCAGTGGATGGTCTTTACCACCTGCTTCCATGATAGCATTATGAAGAGCATTTGATGTTTAAGTTTGCAAGTTGGTATTAATATTTGACATTTTGATGAAGTTGTGAATGGATATCGGATCTTAAGTATTTAAGTGTTGATTGAAATTGTGGTTTTTAATGAATTCAATTAACTTCCACGGGATTTTACAACTCTATGATTTAAACCGAGAAGGAAAATTACTTGTTGCGATTTTACAAAATCAATAGAAAAAACCATGAATGAAAATTTGATTTGAGGTTATGGCTTGATGATTGTTAAATAATTGTCTTTTTAAGTCCAAAGTTCACCGTTAATTTACGTCCAAAGTCCAAACTCCAATAGTCCAAGTTCTAAAAATTCAACCTAGTAAAACAGTGGGTTAAACCACTGGCTTGAAAACCAAACCGCTGGCATAAACTTCACTAAACCGCTGCATTGGTAAATGAACAAACCGCTGGCAATCTTAAGACAAACCGTTGCCTTATCTGTTGCACCAAACCGTTGGCTTAAGCACCTAACTGCTGGTAAACTTAAGACAGCCCGCTGCCTAATAAGTTTTACCAAATCGCTGGCAACAGTTCGCTAAACCGCTGCTTGGAAAAACTTAACAAACCGCTGGCACAAGAAATAATCAAACCGCTGCCTATATTTTACTTGGTAAACCGCTACCTTCTTTAAACAAACCGCTGCCAACTAAAACTTAACCAAACCGCTGCGGCTTTTTCATTTTGACAGAGTTCGTTTAGATTTGACCAAGAGAAGTAATAAACCGCTACACCTATGATTTAAACTGCTGGTTGATTGAATCAAACCGCCACTTAAGGTAATTGGCAAACCGCTGGCATAATTTTACTCAAACCGCTATGAAATTTTGCCAAACCTCCACGAAAATTAAACAAACCCCCACTTAAACTATCAAACCACCACGTAAAACTGTCAAACCGCCACTAATACTTGTTTTTGTATTCTAGCTAAATTTTAACTTCCAAACAAAAACAAGTACGGTATGTCTTAACCTCTACAAACCGCTACATGTACCCTATATTTGTTTTCTTGCTAACAAATGAATAACAACCAAAAACTAGTACAAGTGATGACCTAAGAAAGACCAAACCGCTACCAAGAAACATAAACTTGAAAACTAAACTTTTGACACAAGATAAGCTATGAAATAAGGATAGAATAAGCTAGTAGCTAGAAACTAACATGTAGAAACATAAACCAACCAAGAAACTCGTAGCTTAACAACAAATGAAAGAACCAAAATAAGCTAAAAACCGTGAGCTTATATGAAGAAATAAGCCACGAACTAAGCTTATAATAAGAAGACGTGTAGAAAGCTTGAACTTAAGACCAAATAAGCTACAATCAAACAACAATTCGTAAACGTATGTAGAAGAATAAGCCATGAAATGTATAAAAGACACAAAATCAACCACTTAATAACCCCTTGGCTCTTGATACCACATGTTATCCCACTAGTTAATCCATACACAACATAATAAGCAAACGAAATAAGCACTTAAGGTCAAAATAAGCAAGAAGAATAGTAAGGAAGAAAGAGTAGAATATTAGATTAAGAAAGAGAGTTTGGTGGATCTTTTACACATGTAAAAACACACACACAAATGACCAACACCCTCTCCATGTGTGGAGAGGTTTCCTTTTATACCCTATGCCTTCACTTAAGATGCATGGGCTTCTTCTTAGGCCGAGCTTGGTTTAACTTGGGCTTTGAGCCCGAAACAAATACAATTATTAGATTACAATCCAAGCCCGTTAATACCCGACTAGCCTATTACATTACAAGACTTCCTTTGACTTAATAAGACCGATAACATTCTTGTTTGACTTAATATAATTAAGGTTAACACACACCATAGTAGTAATAATAACAATATTGTTTTTTAAAACATATGTTACCTAAAACATGCGGTCATACAAGCAACTTGTGTCATCTCGACACTACTCATCATCCTGTTGCTGCTACTGTGGTGGCTGAGGTGGGTACTGCTGATAATACTGATCATACTGTGGGTGAGCATATCCAGGTAGGTTATAGGCTCCTTGCAGGTCAACACTGTAAACCCCGTCCATGTGCTCAAATACTCCAGCTTACCTATCCCAATGATACGACTGCTTATAGGACATCCTCTCAATCGCCCCCTGGCGTATCTTCGTTTTACCCATCTTATCATACAAGTCCTGCATCAATGCTCTCGGTGGTCTAGGAATAGTAACTCTTAGTACTCCCAGCTGTGGATCCTCAAGAATTAGTCTACCCTCAGAGTCGATCAACTCTCTCAGTATAGTCATATCCAAATCTCTACAATAAATCGGAGCACTCAAACTCCTTAGCACCACATTACTCAAGAACCTCGCCTTCTTAGCAATCTTCCCAATAAACTATCCACAACAAATCTGACTATCCTTTTGAGTACCTGCTCCTTTTCTCTTCATCCACCTCGCAATTAACCAAGCCACATTCGCGTACCCATTTTGGTGTCTAGCATCAAACATACTCAATAGCCACAAATCATTATTTTGAATTTTATCATACCCAGTAGTCGTTTGACACAAGCCATAAGTGATCATCTTGTGAATCACCCTCAGAACTAGGCTTCGGATATTAGAAACATGACTCTTAGATAAACTCAAGTTCTCCTTTCGACTAATGCTTAACCAATACTCTTGAGCATTAAAGTGATCATCACTACGCAAACCTCCTTGAAAATAAACATCAAATCCTTCCTCATCAAGCTCCTCAGCATGATACAATCACAATCTATGAGCAAATTCTAACAAAGTTAAACTGTGAGCACGGCCACCAAGTCTAAACTTGATTATCTTCTTGGTTTGCAATTCATCATTAGCACAAACTTCATCAAATTCATAGGTTGAATAAAACTCGTGGCAAAGCTCCGAATAAATTGGTTCATTGATGTTAAAAGATCTAATCCACGCCACAGAAGTTAATATTTTTTCATTAGATCCAGCTTCACGCAACTTAATCCTCAACATTTCATTATTTTCTGCATCACACCCCATTCTATTTAGTACATCCCAATTCACGACACACGGCGAGTAAACATGTCTAGGAAGAAAGTTTGCTAATTTGGTGTTATACCTAGACTTTGCGTCTTTGTTGCAACCTTCCCATAGTAAGAATTCATGATGAACTTGTGGAAGCAATACCTCTTCCACGTTTCGTATTGTCTAGAGTGTTTGGATCTTGATGATATGGCTTCATCATCATTTCCTCCCATAGTCTACACATAAAAAACAATCAACAATACAATGTATAATTATGTTAGAATTGATTTGGTATAAGTGGTCAAGGTTTAGATGGTTTTGCAAACATTCTGTGACTTTCTGTTGTAAAATGTGCGGCGCACTTCATAGAACTGCGGCGTACTTCCTAGGAAATTGGCAAAGTGCGACTGTTTTATCCTAAACACGGGCGTACTTTCTGGACTGGTTAAATAAATTCGATTTTTATATGATTTTCTAACAATTTATTTTTAAAGATAAATTCATAATATGAACAATATTTTCAGATTAATCGATATTTCAACATGCATTTGATACATAACTCATAAATATCATAATTCAATGATTTAATTGTGCATATCAAACATGGATTTGATTTCCCTAATCTAATTATAAATAACCCTACTGAACAAGAAATTGAATAAATTGACAAGAAATAAATTATATGAATGATATTAACATACCCTTGGCATGATTAAGAACTTAATGGATTGATCTTTAAAAAAAATTCTTATTTTTGTGAGAACCGCGGCGGTTTTGGGTGAGTGTGTGAGTTTTACAGTGTGAAAAATCTTGTTTTGTATGTTTTATATATGAAAACCGCCACAAACTGCGACGTACTTTGCCTTTTTACTATAATTTATCTTTTTTTTCTTTTATATATATATATATACCACAAACTTACCTTGCACATTTCATAATTTAAACACAATTATAACATAGATTTTCAATCCATCATACTGACTCAATATTAATATTTATCATATGTTTATACAAGGCACACAAAAACCTAGATCAAAACTATAACACCTCAATTGCATCAAGGACATTAAGAAACCTAAACAAACGCGTGTCTTTCTCACAGAGTAAATTCCTATCCCTACTACTTATGATAGCATACCACCAGCCTAAGCGCAATCAACTGGAAGAATAAAATAGTCTGTATAACAATAGCAAGGGAAGGAGACAAAAAGATAAGACACTACCGTAGGATTTTAAAGTTTTCAAAATAATAAAACGTCTATAACTGTGAGTAATAACAGTCATTTTCAATGCTAAGAACCTTGAATGTTAACTTTATCCTGTGTACTAGAGGAAAATGTATATAGAGGCCCCTTATGAATGAAAATCATGATTATGTGTGTTCTACATTATTATTATTCCAATGGGCGTAATTCTAGGACTAAACAACAAATGGCTGTGCCTATTATGTACTAAAAGAACCCAAGCAGAATGTAACCAATACAGTTAAACATCCAGTAAGAAAACCAATGCAACATACTCCACAGTCAAGAAATCTAAAAACATAACTAGGAAAGTTTATATGGAGCACAGTAGTAGTAAGAAAGAAGAGATCCCTGCAGGTTAGGTGGTCACCAAAGTATACACCACACGGAAATACAATTGGAAACTAACGTCTCAAAAAGGAAATGTTAACCCAAACGATTAGTATGCCTCTAAAGGAAATGCATCAAGAACACGCTAATAATTTGGAAGCTACATCAAAAGACTACCTAGGTATTCCCTGTGTCCAATACTCCATTGTCTTCTAAATTCTCTTTCTTTTCTTTTGCAGCTCTTCCGAGATCATTCTATTCATCGTCGGACTCTGGGGTGCTCAAAGCACATGACCCTTAGAAATCTTAAAAACTTACTAACTAATTTTTGTGGAGAAATTTCTAGGAACATGGAAGTTTGGAAATGATCATATTGCACCAATTACCTTGGCTATGGAGATTTGTTCAAGGAACATACCATTAGAAACCGTGGGGGGGGTTTATTATGTCGAAGGGCTTAATCAAAATTGATTCTTCGGTTGGTCAATTCATTAATGCGGATTTGGAAGTTGCTTTTCGAAGCTCTACATGTTTATATCCGTAATTTTGGGAAGGGAAATGATCCTCTCACAGGTTCTCGTAGTTAAGCACAGATTTGATATTCCATTTTTTCTCAGCAAGACTCAACAACATCCCAACCAATTTGCTTAAATGGCTAAAGCGCAACAATCGTCTTAAGCATGTTATGGCATCGTCCGAACTTATCTTATTTAAAACTTCGACAACCCATCACTTGCTTACAAAGCGATAATATTGTGAATGGATCCTTTCCCAAGCTGAAATTCGTTCAAAGATCATATGTGGGTTCTTCTTGTAGCTTGGAAAAATAAAAAAGAAAGTCCTATTTCACACTAAGACTACCCCGAACTCAAAAAGACGGTTACAACTTCTACACATGGACTTATGTGGTCCAATACGGGTAGAAAGCATTAATGGAAAGAAATATGTTCTCGTAATTGTTGATGACTACTCCCGATATACTTGGACTCACTTCTTGAGGTCCAAAGACGAAACACCTAGAGTTCTCATTGATTTCCTCACACTTGTCCAAAGAGAGAACTATCATGCTCAATTAAACAGTTCAAACTGACAAAGGCACGAAATTCTTATAAAAACTCTTCATGCATATTTTGCAAAAGAGGGAATAAGACACGAAACGTCAACTGCTTGAACACCTGAACAAAACAGCGTTGTCAAAAGATGGAACCGTACTCTTGTTGAGGCTGCTCGAACAATGCTAAGCACCGCTAAAGTTCCTTTGTTCTTCAGGGCTGAAGCAATTGCAACAGCATGTTTTACTCATAACCGTTCACTTGTAATTCCTCGACATGAGAAAACACCTTATCATATCGTTAATGCTCGGAAACCGTCAGTCAAGTTCTTTCACATCTTTGGTTCTCTTTTGCTACAAACAAAAAAAAACACGACAAAGAAGGTGAAAATCTTGATAAAAAGAGGGAAAAAAGGTGGATGCATGTATTTTTTTTGGTATTTCTGACTCAGTCAAAGCTTTACAGGGTATTTAACAAGAGAACAAGAATGATAGTTGAAACAATTCATGTTAACTTTGACGAATTGCCTCAGATGGCGTCAAATCACATCAGTTCTGACCCTGGTCCACAATGTTCAACAACGGTACTTGAACATGACAGTTTAAGTCTCGGTCCACAAAGTTAAGAAAATGTTCCTCAAATTTTTGAGACAGTAACAACATCAATAAGCTGGAATTGTATATAGTCCCCGATGTTTAGTGAATTACTTACCTTACTACATGGAACTCTCCTGTTGTTCAAAGACTTCCGCTGTACATGATGCAGATAAACCTGATAAACGTCAACTAAACATAAAACAACTCACACTTCTTACAAAAAACCAATGTTGCAGATCCACCACCATTGAACATGTCATTCAACACATCAAACTTCCAACACAAGTACCAACTGTCACTAGCACTTAGAACATTATTTAAGCATAGCCATTACAGAAAATGCATAATTTGATGACGATGAATTTATCAACATCTTTAGTACACCAGTACAAGAACAAGGGGAGACCTTGGTCTGTCATATTGATTCGTCAAATATGCAAACTTCTATCAACATCATCATTTCGAACAATGTTGACAAACGATCATCCATAGAACAAGTCATAAGGAAATCCTTCTCAATCAATTAGAACAAGATGTCAGCTAGAAACAGATGGCGAGGTGTGTATGTTCGCACTCACCGTGAGTTGAACCGAACCAAAGAACATCAAAGAAGCCATGGCTGATTATGCATGGATTGAATCAATGCAGGAAGAACTTCATCAGTTTGATCGATTAGATGTATGGGAATTAGTCGACAAACCACTTGGAGCAAAATGTGACCATTAACATAAAATGGCTCTGGGAAAAAACAAACGTGATGATGAAAATACTATCATTACGCACAAATCTCCGTCTTGTGGCTAAGGGATATTTAGTCCAAAAGGAAGGAATTAGAATTCGAAAGAGTCATTTGTACTAGTTGCTCGTTTAGTAAGCCTGTACGATTGTTCATTGTGTATGTGTGCACACAAATCATTTATTACCAGATGTAAACAAATGGACGTTCAAAACAACACAAATTCTTTATGGACCTCTGAAGGAAGTAAGGGTACGGTAAACCACCAGATGGATTTGTTAACCCATAAGTATCCAGACAAAAGTTTACCGTCTCAAGAAAGCATTATATTGAACTCAAACAAGCCACCAAGACGTGGTATGATGACCTCTCCACTTCCTGGTATCCGAAGGATCACAAAATGTTCTAATTGGATCCAACAATTGATTCATAACTTAAACATGGGAATACATATTGGCTATGTGCAAATTTAACGTTATGACATAATTCCTGGTTCTACGAACCCAAAACTTGCAAAATGATTTGAAACTAAGCACACAAGTTTTTAATATGTCATGATTGGTGGAGCTAAAATCTTTTAGGAATTCAGATCCACCAATCTCCACATTGTGAGGTATATTATATAAACCAAGCTTAAGTATGCTCAAAGATACTTTAAAAAGCAATGGTATGACCTCATGTGTATACATTGAGACACCAATGGCTACAAAACAAATTGATGCCGGACTTGAGTGGTACTCCGGTCGACCAAACAAAATATCGTAGTATATACGGAAGTCAATCTCATGAACCTAACAGCAATAGACCCGATATTGGTACATGCATCCGTTATTGTGCTCGCTATCAGCAAAACCGATTGAGAAACACTCTCACTGCGGTTAAATGGATATTTCGGTACCTTAAAGACTCCATTAACATGGGTCTTTGGTATCCAAAGGACACCGGTCTCGATTCACGTAAGAGCACATCTGGTGGCATACAATTTCTAGGTGGTGATAAGATAGTCAGCTGGTCATCCAAAAAGCAGGACTGTACCTTAATGTCTTCAGCAGAAGCCGAGTATGTTCTTTAAACTACGTGTTGCGCACTAAGATCTATGGTTGAAACATCAGCTCACAGATTATGCTTCCACATTGATAAAAACTGCTATGTATTGTGACTCAAAGGCAGCCATAGCCATCCTTGTGCAATCCAGTCCAGTTATACCCTTCGCCATTAGGCACATCGATGTCAGTATGACTTCATAAAGGAACAGGTTGACAAGGGTATTAGTTGAATTATTCTTTCGAACTGAATACCAGTTAGCTGACTTGTTTTACTAAAGCTTTATCGAAAGATAGTTAAGTATCTGTCAGACGACTCGGTATGAGATGTTTGACTCCAGATGAACTGGAGGTTCTGGCAATTGAATCTGCTTGATCCATCAAACATCAATTTGTACATATTTTTATTCTATCTTTATTTTTGATTTATAAAAAATTTGAAAACAAAATAGAAAAATATAAAACCTAGAAAAACAAAATATAAAATCAGAAAATTTTCAAAAATACCAAAAAGAATCTTCTGACGTGTCTCACTTGCAATTGGATCGATCAACATTTACGTACCTAGAAATGTTGATTAAACATCGACACAAGGCGAGAAAATGAAGTTTCGAGCAGAGTTTCAAATGCTTTCAAAACAAGTCATTTTCTAAATTTTTCTCAATGACTTTATGCTCATTTCAGTGCAAACTCGGTCCATGAATGAAACAGGGTAGTGTACGCTTCATTGCGCTTACTCTAAAAAAGAATGAGAAGTCTTCTATCATGTTTTTTAAAATCGTTGAACACGTAATTTTTCAAAAAACGTTCAATGTCAAAATTGACTACAATAAATTTGTGGTATTTTTTCCATAAAAAGTGGTACTTATTAAAATTATGTGTTCACCACTCCCTTCCTCGATAATTTTCAAAGTAATAGTATTACGCAAGAATGTCATTTTATGTGAATCAATTTTTGAGGATGGGGAGCATTTAAAACAAAAGCCTTTAAAGTGACGGATACATCTCATAAATAGTACAATTTTATGTAACCAAACACATTTAGTGAAATAAAAATTCTGAATCTTAAAGTGAAATTAAAAATATACATTGTTCACAAAGGCCATCTCACTCCGTCGATCAACATTTTGATGTGTCATGTATATTTTATTTTGTGAATTCTTAACCAATCCTTGGTCAAAGGCAATTGGTTGATTGTTTGCCTATATATTATATATATATTATTGACGAATCAATAACTCACCTAGTTAATACGTATAAATCGCCCAATTGATGCGTGTTAGCCTTAAAATATGGTGACAAACACGGAATTACATTAGTTTATTTATAGCGTGACACATAGGGACTAATAATGACAAGCTACGATAGTTGTGTGTCACTAGGACTATAAATACCCCCTCCATAGGGGTGAAGCCCACTTTTGTAAAAGTGTGTGTGTGTGTTTTTCTCTAATATCTTTTCTCTTTTCTCTCTCAATTCTCTCTCTAGTTTCTCTCTCTAGAACAACTCTCTCTTTCTCATTTCTAGTTCCGATTTCGTGATCGATTGTATGAAGTGAAGTGTTAACGGGATCCTACAATTGGCATCAGAGCTACGTGTGGATTCGTGGTTGATTCGTGTGGTTCAACAAGATCAAATTCGTGGTAAAAAAGAAGTCAATAGAAAAAAATTAAACCCGAATTTTTTTGCTTAGATGTGTGAATGTTTATGTTATTAAGCAAGATCTAGGCATAGGGTAGCTAATTGTGCAAGAGAAATCAAGTTAAGAGGTCAAAAAGGGTGATTATTGGGCGATTTTTGGTGGAAAAAGTCGTATTTTTCGTCGTTGCGTTTTGACTCTCTGGCAAAATTCATGTTGCGTTTTGATTTTCTTCTTGTTGCGTTTTGACTTTCTTCTTGTTGCGTTTTGATTTTCTTCTTGTTGCGTTTTGATTTTTATTAAACAGGTTCAAAACGCAATCATTGCGTTTTGGTTAGAAGAAATTTTAAAATATTAAAATAATCAAAACCCTTTTTTTCGAAATTTTTTTATGGTTGCGTTTTGGATATTTTGAATAATAAATTTCATTGCGTTTGACCAATGTGTTTTTGAGCATTGCGTTTTGACCATTGCGTTTTGACCATTGCGTTTTGACCATTGCGTTTTGTTCATTGCGTTTTGACCAAATCTCAACCATTGCGTTTTGACCAAATCTCAACCACTGCGTTTTGATAAAGTTCATTGCGTTTTGATTCAAAAAGCATTGCGTTTTGTCTAGAATCTTGTGTTAAAAAAGGTTTTTCAGTAAAAATAGCCATAACTTTGATCCGTCATCAGTTTTCAGGCCTGTGACCTCTCAAATCGAAAGAAAAAACATAATCATCCTTTAGCTAGTTAAGGATTTCTCGAGGCCCAAAACCCTCGTTTACTATGATTTATTGACATTTTTCAGTTTTTTGGAATTTGTGTTACACTTGTTTTTGTTCTAGCTCACGGCCTATCTGTATTTTTTGGCCCATTTCAGATTGGTGAGCCTATTTAAACAATCTGCTGTAACCCTAGCCAGAAAATTATATGTTTTTATACAATTAAATCATTGGCCGCTGATTCGAAGCAAATCATTCACGGTTTTCTATTGATGTGACTTTCTTCTATTTTCTATCGATTGATGACTTGCTTGAACGTATACAGTTATGATTAAGACTTGGATTATCTAGTTTCCAGCGGTCAAGGGGTGGTTGGATGAAGACCTGGATAACTATCACTTAAAGGAGTTACGTTGTAGTACTCAGTGTCCACACGCATATGTCGATGTGGATAATTTTAAGAGGTGTTGTACTTCTTATACTTTTGATGTTGGGTATAAGGTACTTAGAGATTTTCTTCTGCACCGATCTCTTCAACAATAGTCAAGAATAAGAACAAATTGGGGATTTGATACTTCAGATTTCAAGTTTGATAAACGGTTTACTTTCACCATGTGATCACAACAATAGCCTACAGAATACGAGGTTGGTAAGTTAGCCAGAGAGTTAAAGTTGGAGGATCGTAAACAGCACTTCTCACTGGTAATTTTTTTGTTGCTATTCCAAGACAAAAGATACTTCATAGTCTAAGCAAAATCTTAAAGTTCTTCGATGACATTCATTCACAAGACCTTGATTATACCAAGTGTTCTTGATTCTTGCTTCATCTCCTCTACGTTTCTGAAGTCAAGAGGGTAATGATTCTTTTGTATATCAAGATTTGTGCTTATTGCAAAAGAACTTCACAGAGATATATGAACGTACACACAATATGTTTATTTTTTTTTTTTTTTTGCTTCCGAGAGTTCGCAACCATCATGGGGGAAAATGTGTACATTCGGGACTTAGTTGACTTTGATGTTACTAGGTCAACTTCCAAGGGGAAGTAGTGTATACTACTTTACTTAGTATGGTTTGTGAAGTATTCTACATACGTGAGTAGAATAGTTGTTGATATCTCGCATGCACCCCTGAACGGATATTCACCAAGCCCTAATGACAAAGCAGTGGCGTATGGTGTTGGTTTGACTTCTATAAATTCCGCTGTGCACTTGATGACAATTAGAAGATTGTTCAAGCTACATCAAAGTTTCAGAATCTGCTTAAGATAGGGGTGTTGGTTTGAGGGGAAGCTGATTCACAAACTTCGCCAAAAAGGAGTCTATGAAGAAAGCTTTTTCAAACATGCTGCATGAATTGGAGGGAAGTTAATCCAACTCATGCATACTACAATAGTTCCAGAATAAGTAAAGACAATGAAGATTCCAAGCAGGAATAAATTTACAAGACCAAGAGAACTCCACAAGACAACTTCATCTTTGGAAGCGCATGGAAGACTTTATTTTTAATTTGTATTTGTACTTGTTAGGAACAATTGAAAGTAATTCGTATATGCCACATAATGTGGGGAGAGATTGGTTATCTTAAAATATGTGAGACAAACACGGATTACATTAGTATTATTTATATCGTGACCAACAAGGGACTAATAATGAACCAGCTACAATAGTTTGTGTGTCCAGCTAGACTATTAAATACCCCTCCATACTTCCATGGAGGGGTGAAGGCTCACTTTTGTAAAAGTGTGTTTGTGTTTTTCCTCTAATCACCACACACTTCCCATTTCTTCTCTTTTCTCTCTAATAATATGGATACTTTTCTTTTCCATTTTACCAAGCCTCCGGATCATTGTTCATAAGGGTGAATCGTGTTAACAATGCGTATAACTCGCCTAGACGTATAAATCGCCTAATACAAGTTTGAACCTCAAAATTAAAAAACACTAAAAGACTCACTTTTTGACGTTTTTACCTGATTTTTCTTGTACTTCTTATCTATCTAATACTAGTAGAACCATAAAAACACAAACTTTTTGGTTTTTAAGACAAAAAGTTAAAACCAAAAAGTTTAAAATCAAGATTCTTAGTACAAAACCCTTTTCGAACTAAAAAACATAAAAGATCAAGATTTTGACATTTTTCCAAGGATCTACTTGTACTTCTAGCCTATATGAAGGTAAATAAACATGAAAGTTGCAATCTGTATGGTTTTTGAACACACAAAAATGAAACCCTCTTTTTGTATGGTTCGAACCAAGTGAAAAACAAAGAAAAACAAGAACAAAATCACCAAAAACCCCTTGGCATATGATACCACAATCTTTAAACTTATTGTTTAATCTGAAATCCAAGGAAATAGGTAAGGACACCCATCATGTTCATTTCATATCTTTGAGTCATCAGTTTAGCAAAGTGTTTGCACAATTTTGTGCTGGTGGACCCAAAGATATGTCATCAACATAGATTTGAGCCAAAATCACATCAGTTCGAGTTTTGTAGACAAACAGAGTGTTGTCTATCTTATTTCTTACAAACTTGTGTTTAGTGAGAAAGGTTGAGAGAGTTTCATACCATGCTCTTGGAGCTTGTTTAAGTCCATAAATGGCTTTGTCCAATTTGCATACATGGTTGAGGAACTCACTACTCTCAAAACCAGAAGGTTACTTGACATGAACTACTTCTTTTAGTTTATCATTGAGGAAGACACTTTTAACATCCATTTGATAAACTATGAAGTTCATGTAAGTGGCAATGGCAAGAAAAATCCTAATTGCTTCAAGTCTTGCAACTAGAGCATAGGTTTTATCAAAATTTATGCCTTTATGTTGATTAATGATTAGATCAAGCATTATTTGACTTGTGATTACAATGCCAGATTCATCCCTTATTAAAAAGGATTGGATTTGTATCATGTACTAACGTATCTTCCATCTAGAGAGGATAAGTGTTCAGAGATTTGAATATCTTTAGTGTTGTGAGGTTATCAACAAATTATTTCATTGGTGTGTTTTTATTCATATTGATCATAATTTAAGAATTCATCAGTTTGAAATAGATGATCATTTTGATCGTTGAGATCAATTTGATCATCTTGACCATTTTGGTCAGATAAGATTTTTGCTTTTGGTAACAGTTTGTTTTATCTTTCATAAAGTTTTATGAAAGATTCTCAGTTGTTAAAAGCATTTCATTGTCCATGTTTTAGAGCATGTACCTCTCTTTTCTCACTAGTCTGAACAATATATTTAGCATTACAGATTTGACTGAAGCTAAATAGATTGTAGATTAGACAATTTTCAAGTACTTTATTTATGAAAAATATACCATAATTTTTACATAACCATGACCTTCAGTGATGTATGTAGACTTATCTCGATATATTACTTTAAGTCCTGGTTATTCCTCATCTTTGTGAAGGTAATCTTTAACATTTGTCATATGCTTTGAGCGTCCAATGTTCAAAAGCGATATAGATTTTCTGATGTTACACTGCACAAATAGGATCAAGATGGCTAGTTTTGCTTAGATACCCACCTTTTAGTAGGAGTCTTGGATCTGTTAGCATTTGATGATTCAGCCCTAGTTGATTTTAAAGATTCAGCCTTTTTGGCTTGAAGTGCTTCACCTCTTTTGAACCATTCAATATCATAGTGATCAGTTGTGGTATGAGTTGAGCTACCACAAGATTCATATCTTTTAAAGGCATGTTGAGGATTTCTTAGATTGATCTCTCTTTCTAGATTGATAATCCTATTAGGACCATTTGTGTCATGGTCATAACTTCCACATAATCCACATATGGGATAGTTTAAACACTTATTAGATAAATGATCTATACATCCACAGTGTATGCAAGGTGGAAAGAAGCTTTTTGATGGTCTTGGGATTTTAGATCTTGATGAAGATCTACCTAGACTTTTGAGATGCCGAGACATGTTTATGGTGGAAATGTATTCAGCATGATCACATGTTCTGTGATCAGTTCTCTCACACTTTTTACAAAACAACACTTTATAACAATTCTCAGAGAGATGATTGTTTAAGCCACACAGATCACAACTCCTTTTGAATTGTGTTTTGTATTTGTTTTGAAGTGCATTTTGTGGAACCTGTTGTGGTTGATTACTTCTGGAGTAAGATGATTGATTCTTGCTAATTTATAATTTTAGATCGTTTAGTTCTTTTATTACAATAGCCAAAGGAGGATCGTCTTCAATTTTCACACTCTTTAGTTTACCAGCATGAGCTTAGTTAACTTTTGAAGCTGGAGAGCTTTTGTTACCCTTAGCAGGAGCTGAGGATGGTTCATTTATTATGAGACCTTTTAAAGCTTTAGTTTTGAATACGGATTTTGACCTCAAAATTGATTTGATAGTCTTTGGTCCAGAAACAGGTTCAGCACCATCCAACTTCTTCAGTGGAGGAAGAGGGGCGCTACAGATCAAAGATTCATCCGTTGAATCATAATCAGTCGCCGAAGAGTCAGTGACAGCAATTGGAGGATCAATTGTGTTTCTTTGTGACTCAGCTGGGAGTATCCTACCAGTATCATGATTTGGCAGAATAAAACCTTCAGCTTCAGACAACCAGGGTCTTTCAACACCAGGTATGGACACTTTTGTGTCATCAGCTGAAGATTTTACAAAGACTAGGTCTTTTTGCCCTGAACTGGAGGGATCTTCAGTGAGTTGATCAACTCCTAGAATTCTATTCTTTTGAGAGGGAATTTGTTCACTGATACACTGGTTTACTTTATTAGAACTGTTAAACCATGTTTTAGTGATTGTTATTAGCTCTTTCAGTTCTGTTCTTAAGTTTTTGTTCTCTTTGAGAATCTCAGTGTTTACATGCTACAAGGTAAGAAAATCAAGTTTTGCTTGTTTTAATACAAAAAGTTGTTCTTTGCATGTATTCAGTTCATGAACAAGATCTCTATGTTTTGACAAAAGATTATTTCTTTGTTCTTCAACATAATTTAGATCGATACATAAATAAATCAGATAGGTTTTTTCTATCATACATATCCTACTTTCAAGAATATGTGTACCTATCTCATAGAGATATTCACCCATTCACTATTTCCTGGCCCCTTCTTTGCAGATATCAAATCATTTTTCCATTCAGCTAGTGCCATGAGTACTTTAACTTCCACCATCTCATTGTCATCTGATGACACTTCTTATTCATCCCATTCATAGGCTTCAGCGATAAGACCTTTGTTTTTAACAGTAGAAACTTGGGAGCTGAAGCACTTGAACTTAGGAGAGCCAGTTTAGCCTTGACTTTGTTGTATTTGGCTTCAAAGTCCTTGGTAGACCTTAGTTCTGGTTTGTGCTGAGAGGAACTGAGAGGTTTTGGTTAAAAGGGTGATTGATAAGAGGGAACTGAAGCTTTTGACCATCAGTCTCTTGCAAAATGACCTTTTTTGCCACATTTATAGCATTTAGTTTGGTCAGTTGCTTTTGCACTGCTGAACCTTTGTGTACCCTTTTTGAAGAATCTTTTAGACTTGGCTAAAAGAGCTCTTGCTTGATATTCTTCTTCTAGGTCATTCAGGTACTCATGACTGCTTCTTATATCCTCTTCATTATTAAGACTATTTTAAAAGTCATGGACAATAGAGGTAGAGATGAGTGCAAGTTTGACAAGGTTTTTGCAAAGGATAAAGATTTTGTTCTTTTCAGAACATAAATACTGTCTATTAGGTTTTCCTTCATATTTGAGTTACAAATAGATAAGCATAGCTCAAATTCTTCACATATATTGAGTTTTTAAGACTTTGGCAAATACTTAGCCACTTCTTTGGTAACCTATTTATAAAACCAGTATTTATTTCAAGCTTTGAAAGTTTGATGCCATCATTTACTAACTCATTCATCAAAGTTTTGTATCTGGTGAAAGTTTGTGTTAGTGTTTCACCTTCTTTGAATTTGAAGGTGTTGTAACACAGCTTTAGGTCTATGACCCTACTTTCTTTCACATCAGAGGGGCCCTCATGATACAGTATCAGGTCATCCCAGATTGATTTAGCTGTTAAGCAGTTTATGACATAATTCATTTGGTCATCTGGAAGGACATACATGATTAGACTTTGAGTCGCTAATCAAAAATAATAAAAATAACGAACTTGACATAAACATTACTTTAAGTTATAAACTAAAACACAAGCTATTAGGTGGTGATATAACGATATAAAATATATCGTTTCATTTTATTCCGCTTGCATTATTCTAAATTGACCTATAATTAAATAGGCTGCATAACGGATTTTCATGATGATTTTCCTTGTTGATTTTCTTAAAAATCAATACTTTCACTTGAGGTGAGTTTATAGCCATGCTTTACTTGTTTATCACTATTTTACAAATCTCGAGGTGAGATACATTGATTGTTTTATATTTGGACGCAAGTACTCTTTTAAACAAATTACGGATTAGTGTTGGTCCCATTGAATGTAATATAAGGTTTATCAAGTTAAACTAATCACATTCAATGGCAACAAAGTGAGTTTTAAATAGATATATATGAACAATATAAAGAACAAGTTTAAAACACACAGAAGTAACTTTTCTACGTATAGGTTCTTATTAGAATCAAATAAAGAATCTATGACACACCTTGCTTGCGGAATAGCAAGGTGTTTGAATGACAATTGGGGTGTTATCTCCTTCGAACTTAAACTCTAACCAAAGTTATAAGAGTAACAAAATAAACTACTTGACTAGAACTGAAGCTTCAGCTTCAACAGTTCTATTCAGTTTGTTTGAGAGATAAATGAACTCTTCAATGTGTTTCACATTAATTGGAAGAGATGATCATTTACTCTTGATATCCCTTTCCTTTTATAGGCAAAGAAATTAGGGTTTACAAGTTAACCTAGTACGCGTATCATGCATCCAATAGGTAGTTGAGATACCATTTACTGTAGACGTGCTTTAAGGTACTAGGTACAATCCTTTAAGAAAAGTTGTTGTACTTCTATACCAACTTTAGAAGTATCTATTCCCAAGGAGATTGCTTTATTCCTTTTGACTTAAAATAATCTTTTTCCCTCATTGTAAACCTTCTAGAAGTGAAACCTTTTGTTTCAATCTTCTGTTAAGGAGATAGACATCATTCAGCTTGGAATTGTCAACCAAGCTGAACTAAAGCTCTTGCTAAGGTCTTGTCTTTAGTTTCTGAACCGCCACATAAACTGAAGTGAAGATGATCTTGATCTTCTAAGTATCTGAAGAACTAGAGCTGAACTTTCTTTAGCAGCTCAAGCTGAACTTTCTTCAGCTTGATTAATACTTAGAGAATTTTATGTTTAAATCTACTGAAAAACTAAAGGGCTCAGGAACTGACCCTAACAATTATCATATGTGATATTTAAAAGTTCTTTTTTTATGTTTGATTTTTTATGAACAAGTGTTAGAAATTATTTTTTTAATTGATTTTTGTTGTTTTTGATCTTACATGAATGTAAATCTATTATACATCACATGTAATATCCTAGGTAATATCAATTTCATTTGCATTTGAATTATCACATGTGATATTTGTATTTTACTAGTTAGTAACAAACTATCATATGTGATTTCTTTCATAAATCACATGTGTTTTAAAATGATCATCAATAATATATCAGCCATCATACTTAATGTTTAAACAATGATAAAATGTTTCATGTTCTAATGCTTTTTTATAAGTAATTATGAATATGTGTAATAAAACTTAAACAAAATAGACATAATATCCAAAATCACATATGCAGATGTTTTGCCATTTTCATTTCAGCATAAAATATGATGACATAGTACCAACAAAGTTAAACCATTTTAGCAAGACATTGTACCTATTTCTGATGGTTTACAAAATCGTCTATAGACGTCAAAACTCCATATAGAGATTACAAGAAAATAAATGGAGATTACATTTTAACTGTGTGTACCTTTGCAAATTATAAGCTTCTTCACTGATATTCTCTCAGTGAAGGTTAATGTTATGCATCAACATTTTTGTTGCAAACTTTACTCTCACTTTGATCATTTCATGCAATTATCCTTGTTCTTTAGTCAGGAATCCCAGGTTCCAATTTTTTGCAGTTTCTCTTTCGTTGTTTTCCATATGCATCATTAAAAAAACCCCTACTGTCAATTTCATTTTCTTTTGTAGCCCGCTTTGGTATGAGGATTGTTGGCTTTTTTGTTTTTACTTCTTTGGCCTTTAGATGTTTGTGGTGTTCAAGATGCCTTGAAAACAGTATTCTCTAAACAAATAAAAAGATTTGATTTTATTTTTAAGCACATTATCATATATGATATATTATAATATTAAAGAAGTTAACTTTCAAGCAGATTATTATATATGATTACTGTACACACAACTAACTTTTAATTACTTACAAAGAGATCGCAGACTTACTTGTATTTTGTATCATACGTCTGCGTTGATTTTGAGTTATTAATTATCACAGAAGCGCCCTTCGAGAGATTGAAAACAAGTAGATAGTAGTGTTCATGGGCAATGAGTGGAAATAATTCCTGTATAGTTTGAATTATAATCAACACATCCTTTCTAAACAGTTAAAACCTAACTCCTAATCACACATTTCTGCATTAAAATAGTCTTTTTTACATACAAATTAACAGCATATGTCATATACAATAAGAGCATATTAAGGCTTTTGCCGAAGGCATAGCCTATGGCCAAGCCTTCATTTTTCCGAATGGAATAATTAATTTCAAGCTATGGCTTCACTTTGTCGAAGGCTATGCCTTCACTTTTCTGAAGTCATAGCGGCAGGCTATGCCTTCAGCTTTGCCGAAGGAAAAGCCACTGGCTTAGCCGTAGACTTTGTTTTCTGCTATGCCTTCTAATCATACTTTTTATACCAATAAAATCAACAAAATCTCCATAAATGCTTAAAACCTAACATATATCATGTATGATATAGTATATAAGTTTTACAGTTTTTTCAGGCAACTTATCATATGTAATTTTTCAGTAGCACGTCATACTCTATCTGTTTAACGTAGACTAAGCCTTCGGCTTCGCCTTAGGCTTAGCCTACAGCTTCGACAAAAGCTTATACGTGCTCTTACACTATGATTCTGTTACTCAAACTAACTTGTAGTCTATCATTTCGTCTGTAAAATCACAATATCATCAACAAATCCTTTCTAAATAATGAAAACATAATTTCTAATCACATATTTTTCATTAAAATCTTAATAACATCAACATAATCTATCTATAACTAAAAACCTTACTTATCATATGTAATTTTTCACTAGCACGTCATACTCTATCTGTTTAACATAAACTAAGCCTTCGGCTTCGCCTTAGACTTAGCCTATAGCTTCGACAAAGGCTTATACGTGCTCTTACACTACGATTTTATTACTCAAACTAACTTGTAGTCTATCATTTTGTTTGTAAAATCACAATATCATCAACAAATCCTTTCTAAATAATGAAAACTTAATTTCTAATCACATATTTTTCATTAAAATCTTAATAACATCAACATAATCTATCTATAACTAAAAACCTTACTTATCATAATAATATCATCAAAATATTAAAAACTAACAAAATATCTTCATTATAAACTCTATAACCACAATAACTTGAACAAAAAAGAAAATATGTTCATCATAAACTCTATAAACACTATGTTATATTTTATGCATAAATAAGAGTAAAATATGTAGATGATATGTTTTATACCTAAATTTATTAATTTAATCTTGTATTTCTAATGATTTTTTACTAGGATCTTCATCTGTAGGCTTAATCTTAAGTTTTGGTCTTTAACAACATCATCAGGATCTTTATCTTCCATTTTTGATGTGATTTGTGGTTGATTTTTGATGCTTTTGGTATGATTATTATGTTGTAACTGGTATGAGTATGTGTATTTTTTAGTGTGTGTAATTTTATCAGTATAGATGTGTGTGCAATGTGTGTTTTTAGTGAGAGAAAGTAATTGTTGAGAAATAGATGAGAAGAGTGTGAGTAATGATCGGGGTGTGGTAGATGTGTGAGGTGACATGACGAAAATGCCCCTCCGCCTCTTTTTTTGTTTTTTAATTAAAAAGGCCCTTTTAATCTTAACCATTGATTGTTTTATGATGGACGGTTGGGATCAGTCCCCCGATATCTAATGAAGAAAGGGTATCTAATATAATCCTCCTCGAAGAAATAATATGTTATATTTGTATGCTAGATACCAAATAGGGAAAGAATAAAGCTAAGATGATCAAAAAGTTTATAAGATATATTATGCATTAAGTCAAACGTGTAAATTTTATTACGTTCAAGGTAAGAATGTAAGTTTTTATTTAAAAAATGAAAAAATACAAATAAAAAGTATAATAAGAGGATAAAGAAGCAAAACTCTTTTTTTTATCTGTGTCTGACTTGATATTGCGAGATGATTAATTTCAGAACGAATATCTTTTGTGATATCAAGAGTCGACGCATGTGAAACTTCATGGCCACAAAGGGATTACGTTTTTCCACATTCGAATCAAACCTTTGACCATCATTTTGGAAGACTAGTATTCTTACTGATGGGTCACCTGATATGATTAAAAGAAATAAGCAAAACTTGAAATCGTGTAATTACCCTTTTGTACATTTATGAAGCAAACATTGGCGTTTAACACTACAACAAAAGTGGGCTAATGCTACGGTAGGAATCAATTGCAATTCCGTTGGAAATGGCCATTTGCAACAAATTCGAAACAAATTCCTACCGTAAGGTTAATGCTCCATGGGAATTTAGTTTGTAACAAATTTCTTATGGGTTATTTGCAATAGTTTTCCAAACTAGAAAAATCCGTTTTAATTTAGTAACCGTTTTTGCAACGCATCATATTCTATTTTTTTGCGGTTTTGTTATAGTAGATATTGCAAGGAAATTGCAACGGACAATATTTGGTACAAGATTGCGACGATGTCAATTTGTAACAGATATGAAGTAATATCAATTTTCAATGCATTTGCAAAACCAAATTCTGCAGGAAATAAATTTCTTGCAACATCACAACCATTTTTGTAATATACAATTATACAATGCTAAAATTTTATAAATACAAAACAAGCAAAAATTTATAATTATACAAATATCAAATATCACAATATCATATTACCACATCAATAGTGTACTGAATCTAGCCAATTATGCCAACTCTATATAGAAAGTGTCGATTTCAAAGTGTACCAAATGAAGAACAAATAATTACATGACATAGCTATCACATAATCGTGCCCACATCTCAGCAAGTTTTGTATCTGATTCTTATTTTATCTCTTCTGCCTATGTCAACACTTAGTTACTATTCTTCATTATGCTTACTTCCATTTTCCTTGGCTTCATTTCTTTCTCGAAAGCATATAATGTTGAAGTGGATAACATTCCTCATTATAAATATTCCTAGTAACTTGTATACAAACATAACTCGGTTATGATCTATCACAACAAATGTTACAATCTCAATAGCTATATGTAGAAATAACATAACTAAATAGATCTAAACAATGTACAATAAGATGAGTGTGCAAGCATCAAACATCATACGTACTAACTTAAATGTATCATCTGTAATTCTATATAACAAATGCATAAACCCAAACATTTGAAACTACATTCTGCAACT
>BQNB010026432.1:0-16812 GCA_026074375.1 Tanacetum coccineum | reverse complement strand
CGTATTTGTTTAATTGTTCAAATTGTTTTTAATTGTCAATTTTAATTGTTGCTTCTTATTTAGTAGTAATAGATCATCAAATCATCTATTTTGCTTATTCAAATTAGAATCCAAGCTTAAACAAGGTTTCAATTTCACTAGTCGTTGGGGAAAACGACCTGGGTGATCATATTTGCCCGGTTTAATATACGTATTATATTATATTATATATTTTTGAGTGTGAATTTTTCCTTAGGGAATTTTCTTAATTGCTCTTGTGGAATATTATTTTATAGTATATTTTATTGTGTATATAAAACTCTACATCAACTTCGTCTTGACTTCATTAAATGCACAAACGTTGTCGAGTCGATCCGGAAATGTTTGTTTTAGCTCCGTTTTCAACCCTTTTGTATCTTTGGCTTTGGTTTTTCGCGCTCTTTCGAATTCCGCTCTCGGTTTTTCCCGGTTTGGCTTTATTTTTGTCCTTTAGTGAATATCCGGTACCTGCACAGTACAAACACAAAAACAAGCATATATGTGGCATTTTGTGTGCGTTTTTGGTCGTTTAGGGTCGTTTTTATAGGTAAAAGGTATGTGTATTTAAGCACATACCAGTCAACATGTGAACAGTTTGTGCTGATTGATCTCTTTTAAAAATAATATTATCTAGCTGTTTGATCTTCTTTTCTTAAGCAATCTCTCTATCAATGCTTCTATATTTTTCTTTCTTAAAATCATTTTTGAGAAGAGTAACAGTTTGCATTAAAGATTCCTTTTCTTTTACATGTTCTGAAAGAGTTTGTTTAAGACGATCAATCTCTACAGACTGTTCACATGAATCTGAAACATTATCTTTACTCTTTAAATCAACATTTTATCCTTCTTTCAAAACTTTAATTTGTTCTTTATATCTTTTAAGTTCAGCAGTTAAAGTATCATTAACACTTTTATTGTCCAGATTTATCTTGGTACAATTAATTACTTGGGTTTTTAGTTGTTCAATCATAGATAATATCAGTGCATCTTGTTGTGCAGATGTGTTAGAATTCTGAACAGATGTCTGTTGTGATTTTGTCACATACTGAGAATAAGGAATGATATTGCTATCACTGGTTATTTCAGTCTTTGAAAGGTTCATAACATTCGAATGCTCACAAGAAGGCATCACTTACACACCTTGATTAATCATATTGTTATTCACATTATTAGGATTGTGTACCTCAGTGAGAGCATCTGAACCATAATGAGATAAATTCACCATGAGAGCAACTTTGGCAGTGTTGAGTTCATCACAATCAGAGTCATATACATCCAAATCATTAGCTTGATAAGCAGCATTGTGAGTAATGACAGTCTGTGTGGCTTGACCTTCTGCAATTCCTGGATCTGCCAAAAATGCTAGTTCCTCCTCATGTAGAATTTGACCATTTACTTGAGCTTGTACCAGCAACACTTAATCCTTAAACCACCACGAATCATTCTCGTTTCACGTTGAGTTTATGCACTCTTTGGACATGTTTCCTTCCCCTTTACAGTTGTAAGAAATAACAGTCCTTTGTTTTCCATAATTGCTTCTACTTGCTCTTGGAGTGTACCTCCTTGTAGTGCCCGCAGCAAAAGAAGTTTGTCTCATTGAATTGTTGTTATAGGTCACTCTCCCGTCATTATTGGTTGTTGTTGCCTAGGGTTTGACGAATTCCTCAGCTGATTATTAGTAGTGGGGTAGCAGGAAGTGACAACAGCAGTCAAGAAAGACATCATGTGATTGATGGCATCAATGGGATCATCACCTTTCTGGAACACTAGAACAATTAGATCCGATTCTGGTTGGTTAACTGTGGGAGCATATTCTAGTTGAGGGATGGATGATGATGGAGAATAAATGTTATGGTGCACGGATGATTGATAATCGTTGGATGGATAAGTGATTGAAAGAGGTGTTGATGATTGATGAGTTGAGTATTGTTGAGACCGATAAGGTGATTCATACTATGGAGACTGATATGGTGAAACTTGTGGTTGAAATTGAGTGTTTTGGTATGAGTTTTGATGAGTTTGATAAGGGAGATCTGGGGAATATGAGCGGTTGCAACCAAAAGGCAAGAGATTTGAGTTGGTCCATGTATTAAACGAACTATTTGCATGTAAAATTCAGGATCTTAGTCCCAGTATGCATGAGCTGGATCAATGTTAGTTGTGTGAAAATACCGAACCAGTTTGACATCCGTCACAAATTTGCTCCACTCGGGAGGAAGAGTATTCAAAAACTTGGTGTTCGCTTGAAATTGTTCTAGTTTCATATTGTAGATGTTCATGTCATTGAGTAGTAGTGAAAATCTCAAGTAGAAATCATGTAGTGTTTCCCCTTCTTAATAAGCATTACTTCTATCGAATTCATCATATAGTTTACACTCTCTTTCCTGTTTCATCAATGAAGTTCCTTGCATGAGAAGTTGAATCCTTTCCCAAAGTTCCTTGGCGATTCGATGATTGCTAACGAGTGCACAGACCTCTAGTGGTAATCCTTGGAGAATGATATTTGTTGCTTTGACATCACAATCAGCTTGAATTGCATCCGCATGTGTCAATTCATAGTATTTTCTTCGCCTTGTCACGCCATTCTCTTTAATCGTTGGCCATATGAGTAGACCATTTTCAACGGATTCAAGGATCATTCGTCCATGTTGTCTATTCATCATGTATAGCTCCATTCTGCTTTTCCAAGAATCGTACATATCTTTTCCAGCATAGGTGGACGATTGTCAGCACCCGAAAGAATCGCTTTGTCAGCAAGAGTCATCATTGAGAAACTGGTATGTTAAAAGATTACTGTTTGATCGAACGGTGATTGAAAGAAATTATGTTTGAAGGTGTTGTCTTGTATGTGTTTTAAGTCGTGAAAACTACACGGGATTTTACAATTCTTGACAAAACCAGGAAAACAAGTGAAAGTTTCACGGGAATTTACAAGTCACAGAAATAAACCGTATAATTTTGTTAACAAATTTGTGTGTTTTAACTTTAGTTGCAAATTCGGTGTCTAAATGAAAAATTGTGAATTAGGTTGTTAAATAAAACTACGATCGGTCGAACCTGCAAAACTGCTAATTCGGTTAAGCTTGGAGCTGCTAATTCGGTCGAACTTGCAAAACTGCTAATTCGGTTTAACTTGCCAACTGCTAATTCGGTCGAACTTGCAAAACTGCTAATTCGGTTAAACTTGCCAAACTGTTAATTCGGTCGAACTTGCAAAACTGGTAATTCAGTTAAACTTACCAAACTGCTAATTCGGTCGAACTTGCAATCTGTGAATTCGGTTAAAACAAGGAAGCTGCTAATTCGGTTGAACTTGGAATCTGCGAATTCGGTTAAAACAAGGGCGAAACTCAAATTTTCAAAAACACAAAAAGACACATTTTTGATTGTTTTTTCCTAAATTTTCTTATACAACATTACTAAGCCTATAGGTACCTTAAAAATGCAAACTTTATTGTTTTTATGCCAAAAAATTTGAAATCAAGATTTGTACTTTATAAGAATTTTTCAAAAACAAAAGTTGTAATAAAATGAAGTTTTTATTGATTCAAAGCTTATACACCTATATCCTAAAGATACTAGATCAGATTTACCGAGGTAAATGATCCTTTAATGTACACAAGAGCTTCAAAAACAAAGAAAAAGCAAGAAATAGTCGTACGGTTTGGAAACAAAAAACGAACCAAAAAGAAAACAAACACTAAAACTAAGAAAATCACTCCATGGCTCTTGATACCAATTATAGAACAATCAAATAACATACAAGGTTACAAAAAGAGAGATAGTTTTAGAGAGAGAGTGGTTGAATGAACATTTTAGAGAGAGAAAGAAACATAAGAGAAAACTTGTATTATGTGTATTAATTAATGAACAACCAACACCCTCTCCAAGGCATGGAGAGGGTATTTATACCCTAAGTGTGGCCGGCCATGGAGGCTTGTGGGCTTTCCATAGGCCTTTTGGCCCAATTAGATTAATATCATTACATTTGACTAACTACGGGCTTTGACTAACTATTATTGGTAGTGACCGATACTTTTTATGTTTCTAACACCGAATTTCTTCCAAGATTTGTTCTTGAGACATAAATGGTTCCGGTTGAGCAAACAATCGATTACTTCTCCTAGAGTGGTTGGTTGGTGGAAAGAATGGCTCAAATTCCATGAGGGTGGTTTAAAGGAGTGTTTGGTTGTGGATTTGATTAAGTGGTGGAGGTGGTGGGTTTGAGCTTATTGGATGTAAGTCTTCCAAGGAGTTCAAGTAAGGGTGAGGTTCGATAGGTGAGCTAGGTGGAGTAGAGAACACAAGTGCTCGAGGTGCCAATGGTAAAGCTTCGATAGGTTGATTTAGGAGTGTTTGGCTAATGTTTGGTGGTGTGAGAGACAATGCAAGAGTAGTGGTGAGAGTTGTAGGAATAGGATTGTTTCCTTGGATATGGAAAGCTTCATTTCATGATATGTCAATGATGGTAGTTCTAGCTTGTTTTCTTGGTGGATGAGGATGTACTAGAGGTCATTTTTGGTGGTGAGTGATGGTTGTTTTAAGGCTGATAATCATTGGTTTTTAGTGATAAGATGATGGTGATTACAAGATCAAACAAGGTATTTACTTATAGGATGGTCCCATGCAAAATAATTAATGCTTATACCACTAGTTTTTCTCTAAAAATAATCATTAGGGGTGCTTTTAGGTGAAATAAGTCAAAACATGTTATTGGACATCCTTAATACAGGTAAAACTAACCTAATTATGATGTTGGAATTAAAAGATTACTCTCCTAAACGGCCAAGTGCCCACTGTAGAACCGGCCAGGACAGTTCCATATACATGAAGGAACTGTCATTTGCTGCAGATGGTACCGACATTTGCAAGCAAGGAACTAAAAAATTCAAAAATTCAAAAAAACGTGGCAAGTGATCTCTAGAGCTATTTTTCTTCTAAAAGAGTGATTAAAATATATTCCTCGATGTTGCAATAGGTTTCTAGAGTACCTAAGAACTAAGTGCCTATAAATTTCAAATAAACCAAACGCTCCTAATTCTAGATAGAGAGATTAATCAAGAACCACAAATAGCTCAACAAACAACCATAAGCATAAACATTTTTGTTCACAAACCATCATTAAAGCATATAAAGTCATACAATAATAGAAATAACAAAAATTCATTCTAGAACACATCTTAAGTTGTTTTACCAAATAAACCTTTAAAAGACATAATATTGGTTTAACACACAACTGCTTTTTCTTCTTCCCAAAGTTGGAAAGGAAATGACCGAAGCACTTGAACATTCTTTTGTTTGTTGAACTCCTTCGATGCTCCTTTGAGAATGGGTGGAAGTTGGTCGATATACATAACGGGGTCGAGAGTGAAATTGTCAACCGGATTAATTTCACCTTGAGTTGGAGTTGGAGATGGACAAGATGATGATCCCGAGGATGTTTGAGGGTGAAGTCTTTTTCCATCGACCATAAAAGGATGAGCTCGTCCCTCAGTGAGAGGAACCAAGACATGATCCATAAGGTAGTGATCATTAGAAATAGTAATGGGTTGGATGGTGAGAACATGCCTTTAGAGGCGAGTGAGAAGCATTCCATATGGAAACCATCGAGTCGCTTTTGATCACACTAGCCATTCTCTTAGCCATATAGTAGTCGAGGTTGAAACATTTTTGGTTGGCTAGACAATAAAGCATGTAAACAAGACAAGCATTAGGATGATCCTTATTTCCCGAGAGGCTAATGGCATTCTTATTGGTATGTGCTTAATTACACATACCATTTTCCATTAAAACCGGACTTAAATGACCAAAAACGTACCAAAAATACATTGTATTTGTATGTTTTCACTTATATTGTGCATGAAACGGATATTTGACAAAAGGACGAAAAATCATGCCAAAACGGACAAAACCGGGCACGAGAATGGAAGGAGTGAGAAAGTCAAAGTTAACCAAAAAGTCAACCCCAACAAAGCCAAAAGTCGAAGACAAAGCCGTAACCAAAGAAATACTTAATGGGCCTACCCACACCCATTTAATGGGTCGGGTCAACCCATTAAGCTATTTATACAAGTCAAAGAAGCCCAAAAAAATAAGTTGAAGGGGCATTTCTGCCAACCCCTCAAACTTATAACCATGCAAGGACGAGCCATGCAATAACTCTATACAACTTGAAGGGCCAATCCTGCCAAGTCCTCAAAAAGTTATAACACCACAAGGACTAAACGTGCAAACACTCTATACACCTTAAGGGACTAAACCTGCCATTCTACCAAACCTTTACCCTGCACCAAATTAAAACACTGTATATCTTCTTCATTTTCCCACCAACCCCTTTTGGCACTATTCACCCATCACTTTCCTCAAACGACACATTATAAACAGCAATTGCCACCTTGGCAATCCTTTGTTTCCCCATTGGACAAGAAAAGAAGACAAGAAAATAGAAGGCTGTGATCACTTTGATTGGGGAACAAGAAAAATAAATGGCAGTGATGAAAGCTTAAAGACTCTCACAAATGAAACACAACAAGCACACCTCAAAAGGCTTATACGGCTATAAAAGTGTGTGTGTTTTCACACAGTAGCTGAGTAGTGTAGTTTTAGTTTTAACTTTATTTTTAAATGTCTTTATTTATGTTATTGTCTTTCAATTTCAAGCTTTGTACTTTTTAAAATTATTAATGTTTAATTTTTATGTCCTGTTTTCTTAGTATTAATTTATAGCTTAAACATTAAATTCAGCTTATCGCTCATTTGTCAAGCATTGTAATCCTTTTTAAGATTTAATGAAAGTATTGTTTTGAAGTTAACACGTCTGAGTCATAATTTTCAATTTCCTTATTGTTTATATAAAAATCAAAAAGAAAAAGTACAAATTCTGTCAAAGGCATTGGAGCATGGTTAGTACTGGATGGCCATGGTTTTAGAGCTTCAAGGGAAGCAATAGGTTTGTTTGTGGGTGTTCAAATTCAGTCAAGAAGCCAAAGGAACTTGTAAGTTCCTAAATTTCTATTTTCTTAGATCTTACTGTGGCATTGCTTATTATTGCTTTTTGTGCTTGTTTTCCTTTATTGCCTGCTATCCTGTGCTTATTTATGCTGGCATTTGCTTTTTTTAAGTTTGCTTATTGTTTTAATTCTCATAGTTCTTGTTTTTCTTATAATCCTGTCTTAATAAGCTTGTTACTGTTTGATCTATATTCTAGCTTTTTAGTGCTTATTACCTGTTTCCATTTGCTTATTTGACCTTCTTTAATCTTAATTTATATCTGTTTTTTCATAAATCTCCTTAAATCAGCTTAAATTAGTTTTAAAATTAATTTTCATGATATAAAGGGGTGTTTGGATTATGGTTCAAAATGGGTCAATTCTTTGTTTTCATTGGGTTGGGTCACTAAGCCAAGTTTGACAAGTTAATTTAAGTAGATTTATTATGTTCTAAAAGGTTTTCATAGTTTAAAATCCATTTTTAAGGAGTTAAGTAATCATGGTTTGAGTCTGAGAAGTTTAAGCTTTATACCTCAGCTCGTTGGCTTAGGGTTGATTAGGTGCTTACAAGTTGTGTTTCTATACTTGTTTTTAAGCCTTAAACACAGAATTGAGAGTTAGTGTCTTTGTGCATTTGCCCTTTTGTTCTTAGTCATATCTGTTAAAGTCTATTTTAACTCTTAAAAAGTTCAAATTTCAATCTGAGAATTAGGGAAGTTAAAAGTGTTGTTAAGATCTTAATTTTGGTGTATAAGCTCATTATGATATATAGTTCATCTGTCTCAGCTTATATTGTACCTTACACTAGTTTTTCTAAGCCAAAATTAGGTCTGCAGTTGCCACTTGTCTTTTATGAGATAACCAAAAAGTAATAAATCTGTGTGAACAACATCATTCATAAGCCTTATTCTTTGCTCATTTGAATTTCAAACTCAATTCCAATTGCTGATTTTTGTAGCTTATTGGCCACTCTTTTCAGATGTATAGGCCTCATACCCATAAGGATCCATTAAGTTGCTGAAAATTAAGCTCATTAGTGCCCCCATAGGCTGTGTAAGTGACTGTTTGTGCCATTTTGCTTATCTGTTTTTCATAGCTTTTCTGCTTATCTTTTGTGCTTAATTTAGGTTTAGATCTGCTTATTAGGTTAGTTTTAATCAATCTTAGCTTATTTAGTTTTGGTTAAAGCTTATTTGTTGTTCTTTAAAAGCCAATCTGTTAAGCCATTTAAGTCTTAGTATTAAAAAGTTGACTGTCTGTTTTCTTTGCTCTTTTTCAGCTTATTTATAAGTTTTTAGAAAAAGTTTGTATTTTTAAAGTTGCTTATTTTTGTCTCTTTTATAAGTTAGTAAAAAGAAAAAGTAAAAAAAAATGTTTCCAAAAAAAAGAGAGGCATAGGGGTCGAACCTGTGACCTCTCCCTTTATACCAAGCCTCAACACACACCTCTGCTACCAAACGTGCCCTTGGGTCTTTTCTATTTTAGTTTGCAACAATTATTGTTTTACCCCCTTTTTAGCCTTTTAGCCTTTCAGCCACATTTAGCTTATTTCCAGCTTATTTATAAGCTGTTTTTCAAAACTAGTATTTTTTCTGCATTCTTCATAGCTTAAAGTATTTTCTTGCATTTTTTTAGATTTTTCCAATTTCGTTTAGTATTTTTTATAATTAATTTAGATAAAATCAGTTTTTAATTCATAATAAAAAATAAAAAAGTCAAAAAAATATAATTCTTTTTTTCAAAATTTTCTTTTATCATTTAGGACTTAGGAAAATTAAATTTGATTTTGTAGGGTTAAAATTTTTGAATTTATTTTTTTAAAGAACGGGATTTGAATCCCGTTCTCGTTTTCTTCGTTCTTTAACTTTAAAAGCTCTCGTTTTAGGATTTTCTTTAATTTTTCTTATGATTTAGTCATTTAGGATTAGGAAAACTTAAAAAATCGTTTTAGGATTTAAATTTGTGATAATTTAGGTTTTTTAAATCGCGTTTTTACATTCCCGTTTTCGTAATTGCTTTCGTTTTTAGTTTTGATTGCCTTTTAATTGCTTTTTCCCGTAGATTTAGATAACCCATTCAAAGCCTTGTTATATTCAAATATCGATTATCAAACCGACAAACGACTTTCCATTGCACACCTCGTTGGGAGAACGACCCGGGAGATTTTTAATTTTACTTTGGTCAAAAGTAATTTCTTTGAATCTTTTGGAATACGTATACTATATATATTATAATTGCCCCTAAAAAGGTAACTATCACCATTCCACTTATAAAATATGAGTCTCTACTAACAACACCCCCAAGAAGCTTCACACCCAAAGACGGCCTTCGAATATCGATAGGAAATAAACCCTCACAAAGCTTCACACCATTACACGAGGGCCAAAATATCTTTGTTTTCTTGATATTAGGTTCAAGACCCAAACCTGGACCACTCACCTTTATAATGTCTAACACCCGGGCAACCTCTTCTGAATCTCCAATAACAGTTTCATCATTAAGATAACAAGCATTAAAAGAAGAAGCTTGCAACTGTCTCTCATCTTATGTACTAGCTGGTGCAATACAAGAACAAAAAGAAGAGGTCCCAACGGGTCACCTTGCTACACCTAAGTGGCAGAACAGATATGTGTGTCTCCTATATATAATCTCGTTGCCTGTCCATATAAGAAATCCACCCACAAAGAGATAGAGGGACACCTCACCCTAACCTCGTGGAGTAACGCGATCTATCCACAAGGTTAAATGCATTCGAGAAGTCCATAGTGAGCATTGCAAGAGACCCATCATTGTGATATTCACTCAACAACCTATTGGCACTATGTAAAATAGCCTCGGTGCCTCCCGGCACTTCGACTCCAAATTGAAAATCACTAAGGTACTTTGACAATTCTTTACCCACACCTTTCATGGCAACCTTGGAAACTAATCTGTCTCTATATAGTGCCCACTGCAATAGGCCAAATCCTGTTATCTGGTTTTAGGAGAGGCATGAGAGGAGCAAATGCAACAAATTCTGCCATAATAGGCAGACACCTCCCCACTAACTACAAATTAACGACTGAGGTGATGGCTATTAGAGATCTATGGTAGATAAGCATACCCTTCTCCACATAAAAGCCATCTAAGATTATAAGTGCCCATCAGAACCACGCTCAACAAGAAGTACCTCTAGGAAATGATTTAATGCAACCAAAGACACTATCAATCTCTACTACAAGGGGAGGCTCAAAATTAGAACTCATAACTTATATAATCACGAAAGAATAACATATTGATTAGTAACCTCCAATATTAACTACATGTTTGTGACCACAAATGCCTTCATACTGCCATCGACTTTATTATTAGTTTCAAGTAGCTTCAAACACAAGTCAATAACATACGGTTCATCTATTCATATAGTTTCAAAATTCAAGAAAAAATAAATAATAATCAAGCGGTGGCGATTTATTCTGGCACGACGCCGATGTACTCCAGTGGCCATATCATGAATCAAACATAAAAATCGTTTAAATGCAAATCAAACATAAATATTCATTCAAGTAAAAAAAATCAATGAAAATAACCAAAAATAATATTAGAAATTTTTTGTTTTATCAAATATACATGTTGAATTTCGATTGTAATCTCTATTTATGATTTTGGATCACCATTCATGCACCTGCAAAAAGAAAAAAAAGTCAAATTTAAGAGAATTTCTCCTAATATTAAATCCAAATCTTGGTTCTGAATAATAATGGAATTCCAATTATTTAAAACTGAAGTTGGATAATCTTGGTTAATGATAGATCGAAATTTATGAGATGAAGATGGAGATTAGGGTTATTTGATGGAATAGGTGATTCAGGGGATTTTGAATTTTGAAATACCGCTGGAATAAGGAAATTAGTTTCAGTTGAATGTGTAACACTCCCAAAATATGTGGCAGTGGAATGGTAACCGGGGACATTACTTCATATTACATAAGCACAAGATAGATAAAGAACGACCTCTATATGAGTTGTTTGAAAGATAACGTTTGATTTCAATTCAAAGTTTGTACAAGAGTTCAGTAATATGAAAACGCAAATATTTTAATGCATAACCAAATGTTCAAAAGTAATGCATTAAATCTTTCGTAATATGAGACCGCAAAATGCGACTCAAATATGATGCTCCTAAAATGCTAACCAATTAGCCTGCAGTTACTGACCTGAGAAAACATGCTTTAAAACGTCAACATAAAGTTGGTGAATTCATAGGTTTATGTATGTATAAATGTAGGACCGCAAGAGTTCAATGCGTGAAATAATGTAACACATACAAAATCACAAAATGTAATTACGATTGCCGTAAGCTCATGACACTGAAGCTACAACTATGTATGTGTGCATATTTATGCACTAATGTACCCATGTAGATATTCAACCCGCAACATCTAAATTTCCTATATGGTATACGTCCGTTAGTTCGGTCGTCCGAAGCTAGTAAGCATGACTTACCCGAACAGGGATGCCAATCCTAAATAGATCTATTCATAACACACGCGCTTACTCTAAGTAATTAACAGTTCATGATATTGTGCCTAATGGATTATCGCTACTTAGGCAACTCATAACATGTTTAAAAGAGTACTTGCGTCCAAATGTAAAACAGAGCATGTATCTCACCCCGAGATTTGTAAAGTGTTGTTAAACATGTAAAGTGGTGCTATGAACTCACTAGAAGTGATGAAATTTATTTCAAGATAAATCAACTAGGAATGTCGTCGATAAGGACCAGTATGCAACCTATTTAATTATAGGTCGATTTAGAATAACACATGAAAATATAGAACAATGCACTATATTTTATCTTGTTATATCACCACCAAATAGTTTTAGACTTAGCTTATAAATCAAAATAATGATTTCGTTAAGTTACCACTTTTAATACTTTTACAATGCCAATTTATAAATAGTTTAGTTAATTTATAAAATAATAGGGCAAATTGCATAAAAATGTAGACAACTTATCACTTTTTATAAAGTTGTGTAGTCAACTTTTTTTTTCTATTAAATGACCAAACTTTTAAATTCCGTCTATTGTATATAGTGGGTGGCTATTTTAACCCCTATGTTTTTTAACCAACCTGTTAACCGTGAAGGGTAAATTGGTCATTACATGTGGGCAAAATACATACAATAGTCGGAATTAAAATGTTTAATGATTTTATATGAAAAAAAGTTGACTACACAACTTTATAAAAAGTGGTAAGTTGGCTACATTTTATGCAATTTGCCCAAAATAATATTTATAAAGTTTAAAACGCGTATAAATATTATATAAGTGATGTTATATTCTTTCCTAAGATTTTTATAGTTCAAACAGACCGAAAACGTCCGAAAACACTGTTTTACTATTCATGCCAGGAACCTACATTTGATAGAAGTGTGCAGGAAATTTTATATAAAAGTTGTCTAATTTTAATGAAGATTAACTCACTCATATTACATTTTTAGGCTTCGAAAACACGCGTGCTTTTACCAAAATATCATTCCGAGCAACTTTCTAGTTTTATACTTAAGCCGGTTTGGACCCGAAAGGCCTCAAAAAAACAAAACGAAATCTGATCAGACTACACATTTTTACCCAAAAGCTGTGAAAATATTATAGTTGCCAGTAAACTTTAAAAATTCTTATCTCCTTCGTTTTACGTTCGTTTTTTGAGTTCTTTATATGCACGGAATCGTATTGAGACGTTGTAACACCCCCAAAAATACAACAACGCAGCGGAATACCACTTTGGGGTGTTACTTCGTAATACACAGCAATAGATACAAGAGAACGACCTCTAGGTGTCGTTTGAAAAATAACATTTGTTGATTCAATAAAAATCTGAATTTAATAATACATTCGTCCCATAATTGCATCACAGTGAAAAGCTTGTATGTATAGACTCCAATGCACATCAAATAATCCAAGCATCTAATTCACCTGAGAAAAACATGCTTAAAACGGTCAACATAAAGTTGGTGAGTTCATAAATTAGTTTAAATATGAATGTAGTTTCAACTGAATGTATTTAACCACTGCAATCCACACATACCATGTAAAATGTTTATAAAATATGCACGACATATTTTATGTCACCAAAAGTACCAATCTTATCCCAAAGATTTTTATAAAGAATGCACGACACATTTTATGTCACCAAAAGTACCAATCTTATCCCAAAGATTTTTATAAAGAATGCATGACACATTTTATGTCACCAAAAGTACCAATCTTATCCCAAAGATTTTTATAAAGAGTGCATGACAAATTTGAATGTCACCAAAATGTACCATTATGTATTTGTCTGGGGCCCTAAAGTCGCAACGTTATAATCACATGTTTATAACGTTCGTTTCCCATGATAGCTAGTCACCAAATAAAAAAAAACGGGGGTTGTCATCCCGAATTAAATCTATTTATATCATTGCACTGGACATCACGCTATAATGTTCGTTCCGGCGATCGCAATCACCCGAACAGGGATCCCACACCCAAATAGATCTATTTCAACCTTCGCGCTCACCCTCCAAGTTGATTTACACTTCATGACGCTGTGACGTAGACTTGTATGTCCCCAATTCGCATGTTGATACAAATAATGTTATAGTATAACCCCGTTTACCGGTTGTCCCCTACCAAGAACACCCGGCAGTAATTTTGTTGTTAACATTCAGATCAGCAAAGCTAATCCGAAATCATTTCAAATGTAAAGTATGCATTTGTGACCAAAAATGAAATCAAATAATGTATCCCATAGCGAGCTATGCAAATAAATATGTAAACCAATTTGTAATTCAATCATGTAAATGCATTTGCAAACAAGCATGTTCTCACCCCAAATATATGTAAAACGAGTAAAAACATGGGAGCTATAAACTCACAAAAATCCTTAAAACAATCACATTGTTATAAGATAACCGAGTAAGTATAAAGAATTTGTAGACAAACATGTATCCCCCTCGCGGGTTGTAAAACATACTATGCAAATAAGTATGTAAACCAATTCGTAAACAAACCTGTAAATGCATTTGTAAACAAGCATGTATCCCCCTCGCGGGTTATAAAACATTCAAAAGATTGAAAAGCGAGGTTATGAACTCACATTGATTAAAGACCACGATCAATTAATCCAATTAAATCACAACTGAATCTGCAACGATCTCGACCACGACCTATAATTATGTCGCCCTATTATAATACACGTATTAAATACGATCAACGATGCGTACATCGTAACGACGAAATCATACATAATTTTTATATGTATGCAGTCATATATACATGTGACGAGAAATCCACTTGCGCGTCTTTAAACCTTAACCCTTAGTATATTATATGTATATATACTATTTTTCGTCTAATCATAACTTATGTCGAATATTTATCGAAAGTTACTATTTTCAATTAATGATCTTAAATAATTAATTGAAATAATATATTAATCGACCTTTAGTTTCGACCCGCTATGTCTGAATTTTAAAACAGACAATCCTCGCGGCAAAGTAAAATGTCATTACGAACAACTTTCGTGTTTCGCCGGAAGGCTGAAACGGACTCGAAAGTGCTCAAATCGTTTAATTAATAGATCTGTCAGATTTAATATATTAAAAATAACTTATTTTCTATTAAAGTGTATATTCCGATTTCGATCCAGTTTCTTCGTTATTGAGAGTTAGAAGTCCCGTTTTATATCAAAACGTCCATCAAAATATAATTTGTTATATTTTATAAACTAAAGTCCAACTTATCAAAGTCTCGAACTCCGAATCCCACGTTCTATTTTCTGTTTTAAATTATCCGTAATAAAGAGGCGCCAAAGTCCGTTTTTAGTTCAATTCTCGTCTAAGCTATATCTAAAATGTGTCTCTTATGGCTTATATTTTCTTATTAATCCTGCTTTAATACAATTTATATATTATCTCGACGCCGCAAGTTTCAACAGATTTCATCACATATAAATTTATCCGATCAAATATATGAAACAATTAATATATTTTTGTGTTAACCAAACTCACTTTATTTCGGTGTCATCCCACAACCCGACGCACCCCGGCTGTTTTCGACAGCCGAACCAAACGAACGCACCCTACTCGGTGTTATAAACACCAAACGCACCCTAATCTATTTCAAACCAAACACACCCTTTTCCCCGGCTGTCAACCCGGCTGTCCCCGCAGCCATCCCGACCCAAACCAAACCAAAACCTTCCCCAGCTGTCAACCCGAACAAACCCACCCCGCGGGTGATTCTTCACAGCCAAACGCACCCGGTGTTAAACCAAACGCACTCTTGTGCGGTTTCACTCATCCAAACGCACCCTATGCTTATGAAAACAAAACAAACGCACCCTATGTCGTGTAGACACCCAACCCGACAACCCCTTTCCCCCCCCCCCCGGCTGTCCCGGCTTTGGACGGCAGCCAACCAAACAACCAAACACACCCTTCGGGTGGTTGTTTTACCCACGAACCAAACACCACTAAACACCCCTCGGTGGTGTTATTATAACAGAAACAAACGCACCCTTTTTATAACCACACGCACCCCACGGTGGCTGTGGTAGTGGCGTGGGTTCGGTGGTGATGATAGTGGTATTATGATGATGATGTAGATGGTGTTATGGTGATGGTGGGGGTGGTGGTAGCCGGCTGTGGTGGTGACGTGGGGGTGGTGGTCGCGCGTGGAGGAGAGTGGTAGTGAGGATCGGATAGATCCGGTCACGAGGAGCCTTTTTGGTCTTCGCCGGAAAATGCCCGCCGGAAAAGTTTTCCGGCGGCGGCGGCATGGTGGCCGGCGGTGGCTGGCCGGTGGCCGGATATTTTGGGAGAGAGAGAGTTATATTAGTGTGTGTGTATAATAGAGATGTAAATGAATTAATTATATATAAACAATAAAGTGACCAAGTTAATAAGTTGAGGGTATAAAAAGTGTAACTTTTTCATATATTTTTGATAAAGCGGTTCGGGGATCATTTGAGCACTTAAGGATGCTTGAAATCTCTCTTGAAACTTGCGCCATTGTTTTCCAAATCATTTTTCTGATAAAAATGAGTATTTACTTGATAATATTTCATAAATATTTTATAACATTTAATAAAATATATGTTATTCATTTTGTGATCCGATTATGCCTTGTTCGGAAATAAAAATGGATTTCAACCCGAGTATTCGCGTTATCCACAACGCTTTTAATTAAAAATGATGACTAATTTATTTAATATTTTTATTAAATAAATACTGATAATTAAAAACAAATTTAATTGTTTTTGTGTGTCCGCGTTGTATATTGTTCGAATAATGTTTGCGGTGCTGTTTTAGCCCTTTTCGGCTCGTTTCCAGGTCTCGGGCAAAACTGAAAAGTTGACAGGAATATCATTTCACATCAAATTGCTTTAGAGTCCGAGCTGTGAAAACGTGATTTAGATAATCGTTCTTATAAGTCAAGCCAGACCCTAAAAGTCAAAGATCGAAATCGTCATTCAAAAATTCGAAAATTCTCGGATGTTACAGACGTACTAACAAAATTTTAAGGTTTTAACTTGTCAAAAATTTCGTGTCACGCTGTCCTAGGTTAGCTGTAAACAAGGGTTTTTATAAATCTTAATACTTGAAAATTTTACACCATTTTATATAACAATAACCTCTAAATTAACCACTTCAACGTCCTTTATATCAACAACATCCACTAACCTAGTCCCATACATCCCATCTCAAATATATAAATAAAATGTCATGAACACAATAAATTATAAAACTATATAAACTAGTTTATGAACAAATTATTTAAC
>BQNB010026431.1:25000-58604 GCA_026074375.1 Tanacetum coccineum | reverse complement strand
TAACTAATTGATTGACCGAGACTTAAATACATAATGAACGAACTTCATGTTCGACTCAATATTTTGAGGCTAACAGACTCGAAGATGGCTAAACTTGTTATCATTCACATTGTATGTAACTAGATTTTGGGACCTGCCTTTGTAAAACTCTGATTTGAAATGAATGATAACATATCTTTTGAATAAACGTCTCTTTTGGGTCATTTTCTATGATTATGATTGTTGTATCCATGAAGTAATACCCCAGATTAGCTTCCGCTGCTATATGTAAAAATAGGGGTGTTACAGATTGGTATCAGCGCCATGGTTATAGAGAACAAGGTCAAAACCTTAACTATAACCACATTTCTTTTTCAGCCATCAAAGTCCTCCGTGCCACTACATTCCGGAACAAGTATGTAAATATACATATCTATTATACTATTACATAAATAACTTATGTTATTTACAAACTAGGTTGTTATCAGAACGATGTCTTCTCCCAACCACTCTACTTCCGATCTTGAGGATGCTTTTTCCTCTATGAACATTCTTATCTATACTTCGGTTTCACCGGATTATTTCCCAGCTTCAGCAGGAAGCAGTTCTTTTAACTCTTCAGAAAACTTTACAGATAATATGATCCCACCAGTATTCTCATCTTTCTACAATAATCCTTGTTTAAAGAACGTACAAATATTTTATGCTAAGGAATCACCTATTTCATCACCAGATCCTATTACCCCACCAGCTATTTTGACTTTATCTTCGATATTACCACCATCACTACTATTTAATCCTCGATATTTCTTTGTTCTTGAAAAACTATTACCACCTAAGAAACGAATCAGTTCCCCATCTTCTTCCTCAACTACATTATCTAATTCATCACGGAATCAAACTTGTGATTTGGTATCACCATCTTCCTCAGTTTATACTCCTACCCCACCTCAAATATTTGAAATAGGAAAATGTCCAATTAAGATGTATCTAAAACATCATGAGGGACAAATTGAAGATATTTTGAATTACTTAGATAAACACTCTCTTTACCGCATTGAGAAAATGGAAAAAGGGCGTACTAATGATAGAATGATCATACGAAGGAATAGTGACGAACTAAAGACCGAACTCAAGAAAATCCGTACTCAGATTATCAAACTTCAAAAGAAGTAGTTAGGGCAAAAGGATAAGATTGCCGTTGCTCACTACAAAATTTCTGATCTTAAACAAATCATTGAGAAAATCCAAGCTCGTCACCAAACAAATCAAGAAGATCTTTAGGATGTCATCTACCGGATCAAAATCATCAAGCTATTTATAACTTTATCCTAGCCACGGGATGTGTGGTATAAATAAAAACGCTTGTCAAATCTTGACTATGTACAGTAAGAAGGCAAGTTATTTATAAAGGCAATCCCGTTTCGTATCTTATTGTTTCCAACTTATCGCTCTTTCATCATCATTTCCACCAATTGCATCATTATCTCCGTCTTCATGAATCATACCATAAACCCTAAGTACTTAAAATTCAAAAATAAGCATTTCTCTTTAAGCATTTTAAGCATCACATTTTCTTTTAAGTATTACCTTTCAAAACTTGTGATTACGTGTTATCTTATGTTGATAGGATGCCTCCCAAAAGGACGTCAACATCCGAAACACCAGCCATAACTTTGGATGCCATCCGGCAACTGACTGCTGATTTTACTGCAGCCTTGGAAGCACAGACTGCTGCCATGGCAAGTGCTAGTAATCTTACTGGAACTCCTGCAGTGAAAACGGGAAACTACAAAGAGTTTATCAGCTGTCAACCTTTCTGCTTTAATGGTACGGAAGGAGCAGTAGGCCTTATCCGCTGGTTTGAACGAACCGAATCAGTATTCTCTCGAAGCAGATGTGCTAAGGAAAATAAAGTAACATTTGCTACTGGTACTTTAACTGACGATGCCTTATCCTGGTGGAATGCATATGCCCAACCTATGGGAATAGAGCAAGCTAATCGAACCACCTGGACTGAGTTAAAAATGCTTCTGACAAACAAGTATTGTCCCCGGACTGAGATCAGAAAACATGAGAGGAACTTTACATCTAGAGTGTATAAGGGAATGATCTAAACCCTATGTAGAAGATTCCAGATTTAAACCACCTTGTGTCCAAACATGGTGCCAAACAATGAGAAACTCTTGGAAGCTTTTATCGGAGGTCTACCTCGAAGCATTAAAGGAAACGTTACTACCTCGAAACACTCATAAAACTTTGAGGTAGCATCAAATATCCCAAAGGTTAATGGATCAGATAATAAAACGCGATTCTGTGCAAGAAACCAATGATCATAAACAAAAATTAGAAGATAAGAGAAACACCATCGACAACAACAACAACTACCCCAAATACCACAACAATGCTCTTCTGTTTCTTTGATGAAAGTTAGCAATAACATTGATTAAATGAAGTAAAGGCTCCGGTGTATAGAGAAGACCTCACCGTTTAAGAAGTAACCATAGAAACGATGGAATCCACTATTTCTTTATCATTGCTATTTTTTAAGTACAATTTCGTATTTCGAGGTGAAATGCCTAGAAAAAAGAAAAAATCGTGGTTGGGAAGGTTATAGTAGCCAAAGCCATTGGAATTTTTAGTTTATACATTGGAAAAATCCGTTTTGTTATTAATATACTAGGAAAGGGGCAAAAGAATAACTGAAAGAAAGGAAATCTATTAGTTATTCGTTAAAGTTTCATTTATTCAATGACCAGAATTAGACGGGGATATATCGCTCGGAGACGTAGAACAAAAATTCGTTTATTTGCATCAAGCTTTCGGGGGGCTCATTCAAGACTTACTCGAACTATTACTCAACAAAAAATCAGAGCTTTACGCTTTACGCCCAATCATTCCGGATAACGCTTGCATCCTCTGTATTACCGCGGCTGCTGGCACAGAGTTAGCCGATGCTTATTCCCCAGATACCGTCATTGCTTCTTCTCCGGGAAAAGAAGTTTATGACCCGTGGGCCTTTTACCTCCACGCGGCATTGCTCCGTCAGGCTTTCACCCATTGCGGAAAATTCCCTACTGCTGCCTCCCGTAGGAGTCTGGGCCGTGTCTCAGTCCCAGTGTGGCTGATCATCCTCTCGGACCAGCTACTGATCATCGCCTTGGTAAGCTATTACCTCACCAACTAGCTAATCAGATGCGAGCCCCTCCTCGGGCGGATTCCTCCTTTTGCTCCTCAGCCTACGGGGTATTAGCATTTTATCTCCAAGGAATTGAGCACTTCCTAACGTACTTCTTCGTGTATCTTGGCAACCTGCATGGTCCGCATCTGCATAGGCCGTTAGTGCCATAGCGGTGTCTTTCGGATACCAAAGTCCCTAATTTATGGTTCCTATGAGATACTAAAGACCCGTTTAAGTGCTTTAGGTGCTTTTTGGTAGGCGATGCCTGATACCTAGCGCACATGCATACTGCGAATAAAGGTCGGGTCTGCTGGCAGTGAGGTACATTAGGGAGCCGACCATACTACAAAATCGAGTCTGGTCGACTGGAATCCCTAAGGGGTCCTCATCTAGTTTAAGTCAATCCACCATGGGTGTATCAACAGGGTCACACGAATCCATCCTAAATTTCTTTAATATTTCTAAAGCAAATTTTGATTGATTAATAAAAATGCCTTTGGGATTTTGAGAAACTTGTAATCCTAAGAAAAAAGACATTTGTCCCATCATTGACATTTGGAATTTAGAACGCATCTCATTGGAAAATACGTCACATGCTTTAGGGTCGGTAGAGGCAAATATGATATCATCTACATATATTTGAACAAGAAGATTATGTTTGCCTATTTTCCAAGTGAATAACGTTGGGTCAACTGCACCCTTGGAAAACTTGTTGTCCAGAAGAAACCTTGACAAGATGTCATACCACGCCCTAGGAGCCTGCTTTAAACCATAAAGAGCCTTCTTCAGACAATAAACATGTGTCGGATGGTCTGGATCAACGAAACCCTCTGGTTGACAAACATAGACTTCTTCCTTCAACTCGCCATTAAGGAATGTTTTCTTGACATCCATTTGATAGATGATCATGTTTTTACTGGCGGCATTGGCGATGAAGATTCTTATAGCCTTGATGCATGCAACCGGTGCAAAGAATTCCTCGAAATCAATTCCCTCCTCTTGTCGACATCCCTTGGCCACCAACCTTGCCTTGTTTTTCAAAACATCACCGTACTCATCAAGCTTAACTTTGTAAATCCACTTGAGAGCAAGAATCATGACACAGTCTGGTTGAGGTACTAATTCCCATACTTAAAGTCGATCAAATTCATGAATCTCATCTTGCATGGCTTAAAACCAACAGTCTTCAGTTATGGCAGATTTAAAGTTCTTCGGTTCGAATTTTGATAGTACAGAGTTATACAAACACCACAAGGCATCAGTTGCAAGTTGTTTTTTGGTGGACACCGGTCTAGAGGGATAGCCAATGACGTTATCAATCGGGTGATCCTTGCTTCATTTCCCGAGATGATGATGTGTTTGAGTGACATAGGTTGATTCAGATGAGATGACATCCCCGGGTGATGATGCTTCAGAACTAGGTTCCGGAGCAAATACGTTTACGAAGGGATCATTGTCAACAGGAGCAAACGGATTTTCTTCCATGATAGTAGATTCAGCTGCAATGCCTTGTTGTAAACTTAGAGATTGTAATGCCGAAGATGACGGTGAATGACTTGGAGAAGGTGCATCTTGATCAATGGTAGTAGATGAAGGTGTACCGACTGAGTTGAACGGAACTAAAACTGCTGGAGAAGGAGAAACCAATCGTCTTTTGTCAACACGAGAGTAAGGTTCCAGGTAATCATCGGATCATTGGTTGAAAAATAAATTCTCAAAATTCTTTATTTGTGGGGGTACATAAGGTGCTGCAGGAACCGGATTGGGTACGAGCCCTGAACTTATCTGTCCAGGCGTCAGAAAAGTAGGTGCGGGTCCTGTACTGAGTTGCACAGGAGCCATTGGCTCAGACAGCTCATCGAATTGAACGTGAATAGTTTCCATAATTCGTCGGGTTCTTTTGTTGTAGATTCTGTAACCCTTCCTGCTTGGTGCATAACCAACAAAAATTCCAATATCAGCTGTTGGTTGTAATTTTCCAAGATCCTCGCTGTCATTAGTAGGGTAACAAAGAGCACCAAAGACTCGAAAAAAGGTAAGATCAGGCTTCTTATCATGCACCAGCTCATATGGGGTTTTGTTATGACGAGTGTGAATGAGGGATCGATTTTGGGTGTAACAAGCGGTAGCAACAGCTTCTGCCCATAGAAACATCGGAGCCTTAGAAAATATCAGCATTGTCCTAGCAGCCTCCACAAGAGTACGGTTCCGTCTTTCGACAACGCCATTCTGCTGTGGAGTCCTGGGAACTGATTTTTGGTGAAAAATGCCGACACGTTCATAATATTCAGTCAGAACTTGATTAACAAATTCTGTGCCATTATCGGTACGGATGTATCTGACAGTTTTGTTGAGACCGATTTGTATTTGCTTCAGAAATTTGATGACGACCTCTAGGGTTTCATCCTTCGATCTCAAAAACTTAACCCAAGTAAACCTGGAATAGTCATCAACTATGACTAAGATGTATTTCTTCCTATTTATTGTTTGCACTCGCATTGGTCCACATAAGTCCCAAAAAAAAAAAAATAAAAAATAATATTATGAATGGTAGATTAAGAACATCTAAGTGTTTTTAGTTTTGGGTATGTGGGTATGCTTTTTGCTTTTACCTAGTTGACATGCTGAGCAAAGATGATCTTTCTCAAACTTTAATCTAGGTAAGTCTCTTACTAAATCCTTTCTTGCAAGGTCATTGATGGTACCGAAGTTCAAGTGGTTCAAACGATAATGCCATAACCATGATTTGTTCTTGGAGGCTTTGGACAACAAACAGATTGGGGAGGACTTCATCATGTCTTCAACCGAGATAGTGTACAAATTAGAACCACAAGAACCTTTAATTAATTCAACACCATATGTATCTCAAACATAACATAAATGCTTCCTAAATACAACTTCCAGATCAGAATCGCAAAATTGTCTGACAGAAAACAGATTGTGTCCTAGTCCTTTCACATAGTATACCCTAGAGATCACACTGTCACCAATCACGTAATCTCCAGAACCCATGATAGCACCAAATTGGTCATTCTCGAATCTAACTGTCCTGTAGACTTTTTTTCACGATAATTCCGTAACCGGTAAGCTATCCCTCATCATAAGTATTTGAGCAGCCTGAATCTAAATACCAAAGGATGATATGTATGACATGCATTTGAAAACAGACAAAGATGGAGAGTTTGAAAAGTTGGATCCCTAATTTTGGTTGTGGTCCAGTTGGTTAGCATAAGCAATTGCCTTATTCTCAGATGGAGTGGGAATGCTACCAAGAACTGGCCGGTATGGTTGGTTTTTTTTAACTTGGTATCTAAGTTAAAGGGTTTTCTAGAAATGTGTGACTTATTTCCTAGTATCATAGTTTTTACTAGTACTAATGAATTCTGTTTGCTTACATGCACAACTTTGGATTTAGTGAGCCTAGTTAAAGGGCGCTGTTCTCCTAAAGTAAATGTCCTTCCCATGGGCATCTATTGATAACCTACATTGGTAAGTATTTTGCCTATTGGTTTCCAAACTGGCTTGACTTGCTTAGGTTTCCAGACTTGCTGAACTTAACGCACAACATTTTTAACAGAGGGGGATGCATTCATAGAGTGTAAATAATTAACCACACACATATCATGATTTGTAGAATTTAAGCATTTGTTACATGTCTTGCAAACAAAATGAGAATTCGAATAATTACAAGTAGCTTAAGGCTAAAACTAAATAATACGATTCCGTGGTTTTCAAACTAGACTTATTGGTCCTAGGTGTTTCTTCACTTTCTTCTTGTTGACACTCTTAGCTGAAAAAATCCTATTTTTCTTGGTATTGCTCCTAGGCTATGATCCGCTAACATCAGTGCAACTGTTTACTCCTGTAGAAGGAGGCACATGGACATTAGTCTTCTGAATGTTCAGTTGCTCTACATGTTTGTGTGTGTTAATATTTAATGTTTCACATTGGTCCTCAAAAGTAACTTGCTTTTTCCTAGTTAAGGGGGTAGCAGAATGGTTTTTAACTCGTTGATTGTAGTCTTTCGGACAAGTGCCAATCACATATTCTAACAGTTCCTGAGAGTGTTTAGTGTAAAGGAAAGCAAACGCAAGTGAGCTATCTAATGGTCTTTCAACCTTAGCTTCCTCTATGATCTTGCGAAGGGTTTCCACATTCCTTAATGGTGTTTGAGATAATCTCTAGATCACTTCCCTAGTTTGATCCTACATTGCGAGGAAATTAGTTTAACATCTATCGCATACCTACCAGTGGCAAGAACTCTTGGTTTTACAGAATACATAGTGATGCATTTCATATTTTCATGTATTTGGGCTTTCAGATTCTCATTTTCAGTTAATAAGGCAGTTGTTTGTTCGATATGTTTGGCACGCGTGATCTTAATAGAATCATTAATACCTATTGTAAATTCTGCTTTAATTTTTGCATTCACAGTCCTAAAAAGCTCATTTTGTTCTTGGAGAACTGTGACTTTGTTAGTTAATTGAGTGATCTGAAAATCTAAGGCCCTAAAATCAAGAGTACGGTCGGTTTCACTACGGGTCTCATTTAATTGAGAGATTTGCATCCTTAATTTTTTGATGGCATTGTCTTTTCCATGAATGGAAGCTTTTAGTTTTTTGATTAAAAAGACTAAGTCAAAATCATGTGCATCTCGAATGGGTGGAGATGTGCTGTTTCCAAAACATTCTTTAAGGTTTTGATATTTTAACTGCAGATTTAAGTGATTTACCTCAAGATTGGAAAAATGTTTTACTAATTCAGTATGATCATACTTTTGAACCTTATCAAGTAATTTAGAAAGCTCGGCTTCAAGTTTCAGACAACGTGCTTGAACAACAGTGTGGGCAGCATGCATTTCAGTAAATCTAGATACAGTAAGCTCAGAATTCGTTGCAATATAAAATACTTTTTTGGACAAGCAATTGGCAATTAAATTATCGTTAGCAATGAGGAGATTTTTACGCTCAATCTCATCATGCTTCCTATTTATAACATTTTGGTCAACCTTAGCTTCCAACTCTTCAATTTTTTTTCATTTCTTTAATTTCTTTAGTTAAAGCCTTTTGAAGACCCTCAAAATGTTCTTTAAGTTTTTTGAAAACTTGAATGACCTCGGTGAGATAACATTCCTTGGTTTGTTCAAAACCCCTTTCCCCTTCAGTGAGCCCCGTTGGTGTAATTCACTTTTTACATGTTTTTTCAAATTCCGAAAAAAGTTGTATAAGTGCAAAAATATTAATTTTCACTTAACATTTTGTTGGAAGCACCCTGGGGACAAGCGTTGCAGGTGTATTTGGAGGATACATAGTCAACGCTTTGATTGGTCGTGAAGCTGTGGTCTGCTCTTTGAGAGCTTCTGCTTTTATCTTGATGAGATCCTTGGACCAAAATATCTGCTCAGGGGTCAATTTTTTTTGTGGTGTGAAGGTCGCTAAATAATTCTCTTTCGAGTAATCATGTGGTGCAATCTTTACTTTCTTTTTCACAGACTCTCGGTCTTTCATTTTGTCATTCATTTTCATCCTAGTGATTTCAGCTATCTCTAGGGTATCCTTTGAGTTGTGTACTATAGCCGGGACATGATTGGTTTTGATAATTTCATGACCATTATATAGAGCAGGCTGAACTTGCTTTGCACGGGTGAGGCATAAGGGGTTCTTGTAGCCAATAGCTACCTTATTTTGTTCATCATAATAAGGCTTTGGTTTACACAACATGTGAACTGTTTGAAGAGACTGGTCTTGTTTGTATAATTTATCCTCGACCTTTTCTTTTAAAGCTTTCATGTCCAAAAATTCTTCAAGGTATTTATTTTCTTTCTGTTTAAAATCCTTTTTCAAAGACGTAACTTCTTCTACCATGACTAGTTTATGGTTAATGGTAGAGGTAAGTTGGCAGTTTCTACATAATGAAGTTCCCTTTTCAAATTTTCTTCCTTACATTACCGATCAGCTATAACTATCCTAATTGTTTCATTAATCTTTTGTTCTCTTTTCTGTTTAATTCAAATACTTAGCCTGTCTTCATACATTTAACTTTTTCCTTAAACGTCGCATGTTTTAGCAGTCAATTGGAATTGTCAACTACATTGTTATTGTTGTGGTCACAAAGACCTCATTTGGCAGATCCTGGTTCATATAATCATTAAGTATCATCATGAATGCATCATTTGGTACATAGAAACATTACTTAATACAACTGGCACTGTGTTGTCCTTACATACTGATCATATGAATCAGTATACTATTCCCCCCCCCCCACTCGTATAATCAGTATGTGAGTCGACAACATAGTTTGGTTGTACATCATCATGCATCTCGTGTACTTCATGATGTTCACAAACAGCATCCTGATAGTGATCATTATCGTTTACCTCAGATAGAATGTCAGAATCATAAGACGGATCGGCTTCATCATAAACAAGATATGCGGATGATAGATTTTCCATGACCATGGTCTGTGCAGTAGGAGCCTCATCAACATTAGAATCAAAAGCATCACAGTCATCAGCTTGAAACACATTATCCACATTGAGTGCTAAGTCCTTAACTGGTTACTCATCCACATCTTCATCAACAACAGTGTCTTGTCTACCTACAATAAATAGCAACTACTCTTCATCCAATGCCACCCCATTCTCCTAAGCTTGCATCAGCAACATCTTGTCTTTGAAGTATTCTGAGTTCTATGATCGCTTGGGCTGAGTGCAGTTCCTTGCTATGTGGCCTATACCGTTGCAGTTGTAGCACTTAATCTGCCTTGCTTGACCTGGATTTGCATTCCTAACTCTGTTCTGAGCTCCCCCATAACCAGCTGCATCTGCACCTCGTGCATTGTTCCCCTGACCTTTATTCTGTCGTTTTTGATGAACACGTAAATTAAAATACAAGCTAATGTACGTTGATCCACTTGTTGACTGAACGAGCATAAGAACTTATAAAATTTGTTGTTAAGACTGCTCATAAATAAGAAGATTTCTCTTCTTTTAAAGATAAAGCGCACTAAAGCGTACACCTTTCTTTTCTTTGAGGAATGGGGCCTGAAGTGTTGTCAGCTAAATGTGGTTGAAGATGTGTGGATGGTTGAGTGGTAGATGATTGTGAGTAGTACTGTTGTTGTGAAACATTAGACATCAAGGCGAGAGGATCAACAGTGTGTTGAGTAAATCGATCCAACATCATTTTGTTCTCATTGGCGTGCGCCTCGTGTTGCTTCAGATAAGCATACAACAGATCATAATTGGAGTCCCTCAAGCCTCTGTTCAATTTCACTGCTGTTACAAATCTACCCCATTCAGGTAACATGTTATTAACAAACTTTGAGTTTAATTGCATTATGGACATGGTCATCTTGATGTTCCTCATGTCATTGATGAGCTTGGCAAACCGGACATAATAGTCGTGAATGGTTTCTCCTTTGTTTTGATGGAAGTGTTCAAAGTCATCATACAGTTGTGATTCTCGATCTTATTTCGTTAGTTCCGAACCTTCCAGGAGAATCTTCACATTATCCCAAATGTCTTTAGCTTCAGTGTAGTGATTGATGAGAGTGTAGATGTCTTTTGGTAACCCTTGAAGTAGGATGTTTGTTGCCCGAATGTCATCATTATACCTATCCTTATCCTCAGGTGAAAGGTCCGAATAGACTCGAGCTCGTTCGAGACCTAGTTGCTGGGCACCTTCTGTCCCTTCAGCAATTGGGTCTCTATTAGTTCCCATCTGAAAAGGTCCTTCATCAATCGACTTCAGAATGTTCACCCCATTCTCTTTACCCCGATATTCACGTACCATTACCTTTACCTCGACAATACAGTCGGAATACGTTGATAGCCATGATGCAAATCATGTTCTATCAAACATATTGGATCGAGTATCGGAACCCTGGCACATTGGATGTCTCCGAAAGATTAGAGCCATCTTAATTGATTGTGAAATGATTAAGTAGATCGATAAATGACTTAGTGATTGTAATGTTAAAGTGATGATTGTTTGTTTAAGATTAGTTATATGTTGTTTAATTGTGATTTTGTTTCAGTATGGAAATAATTAACCGAATGATAAAATTTTGCCAGAGTTTCTTTCTACCAAAACGCAGTGAAGGTCTTCTAAAGTAGACAAAACGCAGGAAGCCTTGAGACAAAACGCAGTCAAGTCTTGAGACAAAACGCAATCAAATCTTAAGATAAAACGCAATCAAGTTTTAAAATGGACAGAGTCACTCTTAGGCAAAACACAGTATGGGTCTTCAAAACGCAGAGGCAAATCTCAACCTGTTATAGACAAATCGCAGGACACAAAACGCAGTGAAGTAAGACAAAACGCAGTGACCAAAACACAGTATCTTGAGACAAAATGCAGTGACCAAAACGCAGAATCTTGAGACAAAACGCAGTGACCAAAACGCAGTCCCTAATAAGACAAAACGCAGTACTTTTGTCCTTCACAAATGATAAAACGCATGTGCTACTTTATTCTCTGAACAAAACGCAGAACAAAATGCACCAAGAAAATTATAGCCAGATAGACAAACGCACTACAGCACAACTAAAACTTTTCATCTAAAAACACCTAAAATCAACCCTTTTGAACGATTTTTTCTGGTCTTTTTATTTGGCACAACATTGATCCAAGAAAGGCTATAACAACTACTAAAACACTAACTTTACACATCACAAACGTGCGAATCAAATAAAAAACAAAAGAGTGTCAAGAGAATAAGACCCATAAAACCTTCCAAAACCAAAAAACTTTTGACATCTAAACTACAACCAAGAAACGCAACACAAAAAAACAATCTAGCTAATCACCTATGGTGCTCTGATACCAATGTAGGATATTGGGATATAAACACAATCAATGATTAGGGGGTTGGCCTTTGTAAGAGAGAGAAAGTAAGTTCTAGTAAGAGAGAACTACACCTAATTAGTGTGTTTGATAATTAAACAACCAATCCCCTTCCCATGGCAGGAAAGGGGTATAAATACAAGAGTATTGATGCCCATGTAAGTGGGCTAGTAGTGGGCAAAACATGTGGGTAAAGACCCGCCCAACACCATATACTCATAAGGTAATAACGATTAAAGATTAAGGCTAGGAGCTAACCTATGCTAGAGCAATACAGGGGTGACCGAGTCTTTTACATGGATTTTCTAATATCTAACAACCTTTCTGTTTCCAAATGTTTACCCAAATTCCATAAAATATGAGTGTGCCGGTGATGTTGTAGACTTTAGAACTGGGCTTGGTATATCACTCGAGACCACAATAATGAGGTGTTATGGTATTTAATGGAGAACTTGTCTTAAATAGGGTAAATTTTTTAGGATTACACCCAAATCGCCTTTACATGTTGCTTATTAACTAACTACACCGGTTAGTTAACCTCCCGTTTAAACCCTTTTTCGGTCTTATCTTTAGAGTGATGAAGCATTAGAAAAACACGTAGAGCCAATTCGTTAAGGAATTATAACCAACTAATTTGTTGACGTTACACCCTTACACCTTTAACCTACCCCTGTTAATTCTGTTTAGTTACTATTTGCTATTGCATAAAGTGTAAAGTTTGTACATTTTCCATAGTCTAATTCGGTCTCCCTATCTTTGGTGCGTTGGAATATTCTGCACATACTGTCAAAATGAGAATGTATATTAGAGTCAAAACTAATGGGATTTACTACCGACACGGGCTCGCATGCGTATAATTAATGTGAATCCGAGTAACGAAGATCTAACGAGGAATTATTCGAAATTATTATGAATCGTGAGATGATGAAACACACCGAGATTTGAATTTTAAAGTTAGAAAAAAAAAAACAAAAAACATGAGAAAAAAATTCAACAAAAAGATGAGAACAGAAAGTTTGAAGATAATCATTTCGCAACTACCGAAGGAATTACACGAAGGATCGATTATTCGTTGATACTCAACAAAAATCAACGATGTAGAGTATTGTACAAAGTGGAAGATATCGCCACTATACCTGAAAGATGTAAAATTTTGCGATGATTGGTAAGCGTGAACCATTACGGGAAATAACGCCAACTGTGTCATGTTGTTTTGATCTATGATCCAGACGTTTGTAATAGACTAGTGTGTTTATCTTGGTAACGTCAGGAAAAATTGTCTAGCAACTTGTACTATTAGGCTAATCTGTTTTGTTTTTCTTTATTTTTTTTAACAACAATTTACTTCCCTCTCACCTAATGATTAGCCGCTGGTTTTACGCGAATGAGGATGTGATCGAGCGTGCATGTCTATTCTGTCGTTACGGCCATGTATGCATGTCTCGGCTGCCTTATTGGTTTATGAATTCATGGTGACAATTTAGAAACTTACCCTATATCATTCTTCATCAGCCTAATCCGAGATGGTTATATTCGAATGAGGATGCGTGATCAATACACACATGTTTATTCCTATTGTTAGCGGACATGGATGATGTGTGAATCAACTGCTTATTAGAGTGGTACTATCGTCTGCGTGAAAGATTAGTAAATGATCAATCGTAAGCCTTCAATACAAAAAACCCCATATTTACCTTTATAAAACTAATTACTTCCTTTGCTTGTATGTGGAGATGTGTATCCTCCCAAGTTCATATGATAGAATACTCGTCACGACGAGCAATTGAGTCAAATTAGTTACATGTTACCATCATAATTAGTTGAACGTGATATGATGTTTTCATCTTCCTTTTCGTGAGGTTTCTGCACTTGTGGTCTTGTGATAATCAAATAGGTGCTTTAACAGAAAAATATCCTTAGGGATACTTTCTTATAAAGTTTCTAGAAGGCTGACTTAAGGACAAGTAATGGATCAACTAGGGTATATTTGATGACATTAAATACACATCTCATCTTATAGCATCATTATACATGTTCATTAACCCATTTTGGTATAGTTATTTGCAAAGAATTGTTAATTAACGTTTATATTAGAAGAATTGTCAGTAATTATGACAAGTAAATGTGTTGAATAGGTTAGCAAAAGACACCGCGCATTGGAGCTTAAATGAAGGATATTTTGACTGATTACTAACTTAAGACCAATCGCCGTATCCATCAATGCAGATACAAACTATCCGTAGCCTGCACTCAAATCCCAAAGCCCACAGCGGGAATACTGCTACATACGCCGTATCCAAAGAACCAATACGCCGTAATTGGAAATATATAATGAATCATTAATATTCTAAAGATATCAAGCGTGGTCCCTACTCCAAGAAATCCCCAACACGTAACTTCGTATTCAATAATTCCTTGGATACACGCCGTATCGAACCGACTTCCAGACCTTATAAATAAAAAACTTAAAAACAAGTTTTAAGTGTGAGAAATTCAAATCCTGATACGAAAACCATAAAAGTCAATTTTCAAAGGAGAAACAAGAGCAGAAGGAGGTCAACAACATATCAATTCCATAGGATACAACATACAATTCTTATACTTTAGTAATTGTTCAGTTTTTGGTATCATTTTGTTAACTCAGTTAGTTTACATTGTCTAAATAAATTGCTTTGTATTTATTATACGTTTGATAGGTAATAACCTTCAGGTATTAGCCATTATTTAATAAGATCTAAATGTTTGTGTTATTTGCTTATATCTCGATTTCTTGATTTATCGTTGAATGCTTTGTTTATGTTTTATCATTACATACTTGTAACCGCGCTTTTTTAAGCGACCCCTATCATTCAACTGATCTAGGACACAGACCAAATTAGATCTAGAGTTGAGATAGCTCTCCATAAATATTATAATACATCTATAACCATAGGATCACACATATTGTCCCTTCTGAACATATGTGTCTAAGATACGCTTTCGGGCTTACCTAGTTAATTAAGATATTGCCAATGTTTATTGAATCGTGTAACTAGCATGACCATAGATAATTCAACAAGGAACGTTCTGATTCATTGGGATAGATTGACAAGTGGAACTACTAGTTTATACACTAGTAGTCCACTTGTCCAACTATCCAATGGAATCAGAACGTTATTTGTTGAATTCTCTAGGTCACCTGCTAGTTAACACGATCAATAACCAATGGCAATAGCTAATAACTAGTTAAGCCCGAAGCGAATCTTATACACATATTTAGAAGGACAATACTTGTGATCCTATGATTCTAGATGTATAAATTACTATCTGGAGAGCTATCCCCAGACACCTCTAGATCTACTTGGTCTGTTCACTAGATCCAGTTGAATGATAAGTCGCAACAAAGGCCCCGCGTAAACAAGTACAAAATTGAAAACATAAACAAGCATTCAATGATAAATCAAGAAATCGAGATAAACAAATACCAAACATTTAGATCTTCATAATAATGGCTAATACCTGAAGGTATTAGCCTTCAAACGTCATAATAAATACAAAAGCAATTATTTAGCCAAGGTAAACTAACTGAGTTAACAAATGATACCAAAAACTAAACGATTACTAAAGTATATGGAATTACACGTTGTCTCCTATGGAATTGATAACGTTGCTCGACCTCTTCTGCTCTTTTTCTCCTTTGAAAATTGACTTTTATGGTTTAGGTATCAAGAATATGATTTAGCACACTTAAAACTCGTTTTTGAGTTTTCTATTTATAAGGTCTGGAAGTCGGTTCGATACGGCGTATCCAAGGATTGGATACGGCGTATTGGGGATTTCTTGGAGTAGGGACCACGCTTGATATCTTTCAGAATATTATATTCATTCCATATTTCCAATACGCTATTGTCTTCTGAAACGGCGTATAGAGCATATCCCTCTGTGGTACTTTGTGAGTGCAGGCACGACAACGTTGTATCTCCTTGAGGATACGGCGTATGTGGTCTTCAGAATAGTAATCATCAAAAGATCTCAATTTAAGCCCCAAAATGCCGTCTTTTGCTAACTTTCACCAATTACTCATAATTACTGCAATTCTCAAACTATAAACGAATTATTAACAATTCTTTGCAATAACGTATACAAAATGGTATAATAAAGCCAAACCTGGGATAGCGATGATGCTATAAAATAGATGTTATTTAATGTCATCAAATATCCCCTAGTTGAATCCTACTTGTCCTCAAGTAGCCTCTAGAACTTTATAAGAAAGTATCCCTAAGGACATTTTCCGTTAAAGCACATATTTGATCTTATCCCCACAAAATAACACCAACCAAACACCTCCACGAAATAGGAATATAAAACACTCCATATCACTCACACTAATCATACGTGGTAAACATGTAAACTTATTTGCCAATTGCTCGGTCAGTGGGACGAGTATTCTATCATACTTGGCAAGGATACACACTCCACCACTAAAGCCAAGGATAATTAAGTTTTTATAACAGGTAAATATGGGTGTTTTGATGGAAAGGCTTACGATTGATCAATCACATCTTTCACCAGAAGTACCACTCTAATAAGGCAGTTGAAGCACACATACATTCCGTAACAATGGGATTAAACATGTTGTTTTGATCACATCCTCTTTCGAATTAACAACGGTTAGGATGAAGAAATGGATATAGGTAAGTATCTAACTTTCACCAAAAATTCATAAATCCACACAAATAAGGCAGCCGAGACAGCATACATTGCCGAACCGACAGAATAGACATGCACGCCTCGATCACATCCTCTTCGCGTAAAACCCAGCGGCTAATCATTAGTAGTAGAGGAAGTAAATTGTTGTTAAAAAAATGAAAGCAACAAAACCAGATTAACCTAAGTACAAGTTTCGCTAGACACTTTTTTCCTGACCGTAACCACAGATAAACACACAACTATTACAACGTCTTACGATCATAAGATCTAAAACAACCCTACCAAAAGTTGGCGTTCTCCGTAATGGTCACCTTCCCAATCATCCCAAAATTTTACCTACTCTACAAGGTACATGCACGACATCTTCCCACTTTGAACAATACTTTACACGTTGATGTTTTTGTGCGTATCAACGAATACACGAATTCTTCGTGTAATTCTTCGGTAGTTGCGAAACGATTATCTTCAAACTTTCTTTCTCTCTCTTTTTGTTGAATTTTTTCTCATTTTTTCGTTTTTTTTTCTAACAATACTTCAAATCTCGGTGTAGTTTCATCATCTTCACGATCATAATAATTCTGAATAATTCCTCCGTTAGTTCTTCGTTCTTCGATTCCACCATTAAGTGTGTCGGTAGTAAAATCACATGATTTTGACTACTAATATACATTCGTCATTAGCCAGTGCAAATTTCCAACCGCACCAATAGGTAAAAACGACATAAACTCAGGAAATACAAAACTTTACACTTTACGCAACAACAACTATAACAAACATAAACTAACAAGGTAGGTTGAAGGTGTAAGGGGTAACAAACAAAAAGTTGGTAATAATTCCTAAAGACATTGGCTCTACTTTTTTTCCTAATGCTCATCACTCTAAAGATAAGAACCGAAAAGGGTTTAAACAGAGGTTAACTAACCGTGTAGTTAGTTAATAAGCAACATGGTAATGGCGATTGGGTGTAAATCCTAAAATTTTACCAATTTAAACAAGTTACTCCAATTAAATCCATAATACTCATCACTGTGGTCTCGAGTGATATACCAAGCCAATTTCAAACTACAACATCACCGCACACTCATATTTTATGGAATTTGGGTAAACATTTGGAAACAGAAAGGTGTTAGATATTAGAAAATCCATGTAAAAGACTCGGTCACCCCGTGTAATGTCTAGCATAGGTTAGCTCATAGCCTTAACATTAATCGTTTAATTACGTATGACGTATGGTGTTGGGCCGGGTCTTTACCCATCATGTTAGCCCACTCTATAGCCCACTTATGGAGGCATCAAACTCTTGTATTTTAATAACCCCCTTTCCACCATGGAAGGGGTTGTTGTTCAATATTAATCAAACAACGCACATTAAGGTGTAGTTTCTCTACTAGAACTTACATTCTCTTCTCTACAAACTAGGCCAACCCCGAAAATCATTGATTGTTTATACATTTCCTATATCCTCACAATTGGTATCATAGCACATAGGATGAGATAAGCTAGATGTGTGTGCGTTTTCTTGGTTAGTTTAGATCAAAAGTTTGGTTTTTTGAAGGTTTATGGGTCTTATCTTGAACACACTTGTTCTCACAGTGTTGTGATGTTAACGTTAGTGTTTTAGTAGTTGTTATAGCCTTCTAGATCAATTGTCCGCAAAAAAACCAAGAAAATACGTTCAAAAGGGTGATTTTTTAGGTGTTTTTAGGTGAAAAAGTTTGTATTTTCTTGAGTGCGTTTTGTCTCTCTGGCATTTTTCTTGGTTGCATTTTGTCTCCTGCGTTTTGTCAGAGAAAGTACACTGCGTTTTATCATTTTGTGAAGGACAAAAGTACTGCTTTTGTATACATTAAGACGGCGTTTTGGTCACTGCTGTTTGTCTCTAGATTCTGCGTTTTGTCACTGTGTTTTGGTCTCAAATACTGCAATTTTTTTTGGTCACTGCGATTTGTCTACTTCACTGCTTTTGTGTCCTGCGATTTGTCTCGAACAGGTTTGAAGATTGCCTCTGCGTTTTACCTATTTTAAGACCCATACTGCGTTTTGCCTAAGAGGACTCCTGTCCAATTATCCAAAACTTGATTAGGCGTTTTGTCTCAAAGATTTGATGCATTTTTGACTCAAGACTTGACTCGCAGTTTGTCTAAGACCTACTGGCGTTTTTGTATCAAGCTTCATGCGTTTTGTCTGCTTTTGCGAAGACCTTCACTGCGTTTTAGGTAGAAAGAAACTCTGGCAAAATTTTTTCAATCATTACGTTAACTAATTTCAAACTAAACCAGCATCACATTAAACAACATAATCACCTAATCTAACAAACAATCATCAATTTTAACATACAATCATTAATCATTGTTCGATACAAACTTAATCATTTCACACAATCCAATTAAGGATGCTAACTTTTCGGAAGACATCCATGTGCCGGTCCGAAAACCCGACCAACTATGTTTGATAGAACTGCCTTTGCATCATGGCAACAACGATCCGACTGTATGTCCGAGTAAAGAGAATGGTGATTAATATTCTGAAGTCAATGACAAGGACCATTTCAAATCGGGATTATTCTAAGAAACGCTGCAAAAGGAACTGAAGGTGCCTTAAGGTCCAGTACGACCTCCATAAGTCTATTCTGACTGTCACCTGAAGATAAGGAAGGTACAATCTGAAATTCGGGCAACAAACTTCTACCAAGGGTTGACAAAAGATACTACTCTCTTATCAATCATTACACTGATGCAAAGGACATATGGGACAATGTGAAGATGCTCCTGGAAGGTTCAAAATTAACAAAAGAAGACCGTGAATCACAACTGTATGATGACTTCGAACACTTCCGTCAGCACAAAGGAGAGACTATTCATGATTACTATGTCCGGATTGCAACTCATCAACGACATGCGTAAACTATAAAGATGCCAGTCCAAAATGCAGTTGAATTCTAAGTTTAGTTTTAAAACATGTTACCAGAAGGGGTAGATTTAAATCAGCATAAAAACTTAACAGAGTCTTGAGGGACTCCAACTATGATCAACTGTATGCTTATCTAAAGCTATCATGCAACACATTGCCAATGATAACAAAAATGATAGTTGGACCCCGATTCACTCAACACACATCGATCCTCTCTCCTTGATATCACGATATGTTCAACCTCAGCATATCAATTCACAACATACTACAAATCCATCCTCCACATAAGTCCACCACACTTTGCTGACAACTTATTCGGACTCTCCCACGACAACTTAACTTGAAATTAACCAAAACACTTGCCCTGCTCACCCAATCATACAAAACATACCTTCCTCAAACAAACAATCAACTCAGAACTTTATTAAATCCTAGAAACCAAGCTACAGTTCAAGACGACAGGGTTGTGGTTCAAAATATGCAAGGCCGACTAAAATAGAGATAGGTAACAATGCACGGGTGCAGGTACGCTGGTTATGGGAGCTCAGAACAGAGTCGAGAATGCTAATCCAGGTCAAGAAAGGCAGGTTAAGTGCTACAACTGTAAACGGGTTAAAAAAATAGGCCACATAGCAAGGAACTGCACTCAGCCCAAGCGACCACAGAACTTTGAATACTTTAAAGACAAGATGTTACTGATGCAAGCTCAGGAGAATGGGGTGGCATTAGATGAAGAACAGTTACTATTTCTTGCAGGTGGACAAGACAACGCTGTTGATGAAGATGTGGATGAGCAACCTGTTCAGGATTTAGCACTCAATGTGGATAATGTGTTTCAAGCTGATGACCGTGATGCTTTTGATTCTGATGTTGATGAGGCTCCCACGGCACAAACTATGTTCATGGCTAATCTCTCTGCAAGATCCTGCGTATAAGAACCACGTCACCGTCTAAGAATTCAGACATTCTATCTTAGGTACAGCGACCATGATCAATATCAGGATGCTGTGTAGAAAACATCATTTAACAACACGAGAAGCATAGACGATGTAACAACCACCTACTTTGTTGACACACATGCCAGAATATACGAAGTGATAGTAATATGATTCCCGATGATCCAGTATGAATAGACAATGCATTAGCCAGTTAACAAACAATGTATCTTCTGTTCAAATATAGCATACATTGATGAAATAACAAATGATATGTTATTGAACCACATGCCCATCTGTCTCGAAAACAACATGGAACACAATAGTTTGATAATCACTAACGCTGAACATGCAACATAATAAGGAACAAGTTGAACTGTAGAAAGACGCCAGGTCTTGAATTAACGGAAAGAGACAAAAGATTGCGATGAACAATTAAGAATAGTTATCACTCACCGCAATATTAAGGAAGAAAATTTGAAAAAGGAACTTCATTCTGTAAAATTGCAACTTGCTTCTACCATCAACCATCACAAGTCAATGGTAGAAGAAGTTACGTCTTTGAAAAAGGATTTTAAACAGAAAGAAAACAAATACCTTGAAGAATTTTTGGACATGAAAGCATTAAAAGAAAAGGTCAAGGATAAATTATACAAACAAGACCAGTCTCTTCAAACAGTTCACATGTTATGTAAACCAAAGCCCTATATAGAGATCTGAATAAGGTAGCGATTGGGTTAACAGAACCCTATTATGCCCACCCTGCAAAGCAAGCTCAGCCAGCCCTAATATAATGGTCAGGTGGGGGTAGAGTTTGCCAAAACCAAATCATGTCTCGGACCATAGTTTCACAATTCAGAGGATACCCTAGAAAAGCTAAATCACTAAGAAAAATATGAATGGCAAAATGAAAACCCCTGGATGTGTGCAAAGAAAGTTACAGATCACTACCACCTATTACTCGAAAGAGAATTATTTAGCGACTTTCACACCACAGAAACAATTGACCCCCGAGCAAATATTTTGGGTCTCAAAGCTCTCATCAAAATAAAAGTCGAGGCTCTCAAAACGCATGCCACAGCCTCAAGACCAATCAAAGCGCTGATGGTGTATCCTCCAAATACACCTGCAATGCTTGTCCCAGTGTGCTTCCAACAAAGAGTCAGGTAAAAATTAACATTTTTGCACTAATACAACTCTTTTCGGACTTTGAAAAAACTTGTAACAAGAGAATCACACCAACGGGGATCACTGAAGGGGAAAGGGGTTTTGAGCAAACCAAGGCATGTTATCTCATCGAGGTCATTCCATTTTTCAAAACACTTAAAGAACATTTTGAGGGCATTCAAAAGGCTCTAACTAAATAAATTAAAGAAATGGAATAAATTTTCTGAAGAGATGAAGCTGAGGTTGACCAAATGGTTGTACGATATGAACATGATAGATTGAACGTAAAAACCTCTTACATTCATAATGACTAATTTAATTGCTACTACCTGTCCAAAAGAAATGGTTTTAAGATGTATGGCAACGATTCTAAGCTTAATGTATCTAGTTTTACTGAAATGCATGATGCCCACACCAGTCTTAAAGCACGTTGTCTGGAACTTAAAGTTGAGCTTTCTAATTTACGTGATAAGATTCAAAAGGATAATCATGATGAGTTAATAAAACGGTTTTCCAACCTTGAGGTAAATCATTTAAATCTGCAGTTAAAATATCAAAATCTTAAAGAAAGTTTTGGAAACAACACGTCTCCACCCGCTCGAGATGTTCCTGATTTTGACTTAGTTTTTGTAATCGACAAGATAAAGCCTACAATTCAGGAAAGACAACGCCATTAAAAAATTGAGAATGCAAATCTCTCAATTGAAAGAGACCCGTAGTCCCGATCTCCAGTACCCTGAGTAACACTTAGACGTCTCACTCTCCAAGACCTATAAGACTTCAGATCACTCAATTAACAAATGAGAAAAAATCAAATGAATCCTTACAAGAACACCAACATAGTATCTTTTTACGCAAAAATGGAAAGATTAAGCAGCATTACAAGGAATTGTATGATTCTATTAGAACACGCGTGGCTAAGCATCTAGAACAGACAACTACCCTATTAACTAAAAATGAGAATCTAAAGGTCCAAATACAGAATAAGCTGTCATGTGTCAATAAGGATCATGTAAAACTAAAGTTTCGTACACCAGGGAAAGTATGCGATATAGATGATTGAACATATTCAACTCGCAACTAGGTAAAAAGGAGAAAGAGAAGCATTCCTAATTTATCCTCAACACCTTTAAGAAAGTGTAGAAACCCCTCGCGAGATCAGACAAAAAGAGGAAGCTAGTTGAAAGACCATTAGAATAGCCACTTGCAGCACTAATGGTTACGTTACAAAACGACCAACACTCTCAGGAATTGTTATAGAATATCTATAGGCACTTTCGAAAACGCCATAAAAGACAAGTGTAGAAAAACAAAGACATTAGCTTGTTACCTGCATTTACCTAAAAAAAACAGTAAGTCACTCTTTAAGAAGGCAACACAAAAATGTGCAATATCAAAGAGTAACACCACTAAACTTAGATAGCAACCATGAACTAAGTCATAAGACTAATGTCCCGGCCTTATTCTGCAAGAGTAGTAAAAATCATTGCATCAGATCTAAAGCAGGATCCAGCCATAGAGAGTAAAAAAAAAAAAAAAAAAACTAGGAGAATAAGTACGATCTTGTCGGCTAATTAGTGTCCACGATCCGACAAAAGATAGAGGAGAAGTAACAACCGAAAGTTACACATTAATATAGTTATATTGAACCCACGAATTCAATTGGTTAACCTACCAATCAAAGCATTGCCTTTAGGATAATTATTGCTAACCCGAGATACGGATGGTGTTGAATTAAATAAAGGTTCTCGTGGTTCTAATTTGTACACTATCTCGATCGAAGACATGATGAAGTCCTCTCTGATTTGCTTGTTGTCCAAAGCCTCCAAGAACAAATCATGGTTGTGGCATCGGCGTTTAAACCACTTGAACTTCGGTACCATCAATGACCTTGCAAGAAAAGATTTAGTTCGAGGCTTACCTAGATTGAAAGTTTTGAGAAAGATCATCTCTACTCCGCGTGTCCAACTAGAAAGAAGCAAAAAAACATACAAAAACAAGAATCTTAAACCTAGTGTGAGGCATACTACTAGCCTTCAAAACACTACTAATGGTAGCAAACCAAAACCTAGGAGCAACAATCAAACATCTAGGAGTTTTCCTGTACCTAAGAGTAGTTGTGGTATGTCAAATGGTGTGTCGCTAGTAGCTCATTCTAGGAATTCTAGTTCCTTTTCAGACTCTAAACACTTTATTTGCTTGACTTGTCAGAAATGTGTCTTTAATGCAAATCATGATGATTGTATAACAAAGTTCCTGAAAAAGGTGAATTCTCATGCTAAGGTTCAATCCCCTAAGACTAGAAACATCAACAAACCCATTGAACCAAATAGTCATACTCAGAAACCTGGTAGGCAGATTGCTATATGACAAAGGTTTTCTCTCAACAAGTCTTCCGCTGTGAGTGAGAAACTAAACACTCCTAGATCTTGTCTTAGGTGGATACCGATGGGTAGAATTTTCAAGACTACTAGTCTTAGGTGGATACCTACTGGAAAGATGTTCACCGATAGCACAACCAAGGTTGACAGTGAACCCCCAAATGGTTCAAATGAAGATATCACTAACCCGTATGAATGCAAACAATCTCTTGATGTAAGTGCAGGTACATCTGTCAATCCAAAAAAGGAAGGACTCAGAGAATGGTTGCTGAAAAGACTGATATCTAAAAAATAAGGGGTTCAAGACATTCAAATCCTTTGAACATGTAAAATGACGTTTGAACACTGCAGTTCAAGCCTCGAACCTTAATGTTAACAAAATGGCTCCTGTGCAACTCAATATAGGACCCGCTCCTACTTTTCTGACGCCTAGACAGATAAGTTCAGGGATCGTACCAAATCCGGTTCTTGCAGCTCCTTATGTACCCCCAACAAATAAAGATATGGAGATTTTATTCCAACCAATGTTCGATGAATACCTGGAACCTCCTTGTGTTGAAAGACCGGTTTCTCCTGCTCCAGCAGTTCAAGTTCCAGTCAACTCAACCGGTACACCTTCATCTACTACCATTGATCAAGATGCACATTCTCCAAGTCATTCACCATCATCTTCGGCATTAAAATCTCCAAGTTTACATCAAGGCATTGCAGCTGGATCTCCTCTCATGGAAGATAATCCTTTTGATCCTATTGACAATGATCACTTCATAAACGTGTTTGCTCTGGAACCTAGGTCTGAAGCATCATCATCCGGGGATCTTAGTTCAACCGAATCTCCTTATGTCTCTCAAACACTTCATCATCTAGATAAATAGAGCAAAGATCACCTGCTGGATAATATTATTGGCAATCCCTCTCGACCAGTATCCACCAGAAAACAAACTAGCAAATCGATGCCTTATGGTGCTTGTATAACTCTCTCCTGTTGCAAAAAGTCGAACAAAGAACTTTTCAAATTGTAATAACTGCAATTGTTGGTTTCAAAGCCATGCAAGAAGAGATTCAGAATTTGATTGACTTCAAGTATGGGAATAGTACCTCCACCAGACTGTGTCATGGATTTATTGCTCTCAAGTGGAATCTCCAAAGGTTAAACTTGCATGAGTCACGGTGAATGTTCTAAAAAACAAAGGCTCGGTTGGTGGCCAAGGGATATCGACAATCAGAGAGGGATTGATCTTCGAGGAATCCTTTGCACCTGGTTGTGCACGTTCGGGCTTTATTCGAATCTTCATCGCCAATGTCGCCAGGTTTTATAAAAATACATTGGACCATCTAATCAGATGGATTGTTAAAACAGCATCCTTAATGGCGATTAGTTGAAGGAAAGAAAGTCTATGTTAGTCAAACCGAGGGATCTCAACTTGATCCGATCATCTGACACATGTTTATCGTCTGAAGAAGGCTTTGTACGGTTTAAAGCAAGCCCCTCGGGCGTGGTACGATACCTTGTCATAATTTCTTCTAGACAACAAAATTTCCAAGGATGCAGTTGATCTGACATTATTCACTAGGAAAACAGGCAAACATATTTTCTTGTTCAATATATGTAGATGTATCATATTTGCCTATCGACCGGACCCTTAAAGCGTTGTGTATATTTTCCATGAGATTGATTTTTTAAATTATCAATGTCATATGATGTGGACAAATTGTTGTTTTTCTTAGGATTACAAGTTTCTCAAAATCCCAGAGGCATTTTTATTAATCAATCAAAATTTGCTCTTGAAATTTTAAAGAAATTTGGGATGGATTCGTGTGACCCTGTTGATACACCCATAGTGGATCGACTTAAACTGGATGAGGACCCCTTAGGGATTCTAGTTGACCAGACTCGATTTCGTAGTATGGTCGGCTCCCTAATGTATCTCACTGCCAGCAGACCTGGCCTTGTATTCGCTGTATGCATGTGTGCTAGGTATCAGGCTTCGCCTACCAAAAAGCACCTTTTGAAGATTAAGCGGGTCTTTCGGTCATCTAGAGGAAACTACCATTAATTGGGGTCTTTGGTATCCGAAAGACACTGTTATGGCACTAACGGCCTATGCAGATGCGGACCATGCAAGTTATCAAGACACACAAAGAAGTACGTCAGAAAGTGCTCAGTTCCTTGGAGATAAACTAGTTAGCTGGTCCTCAACAACAGAGGCTGAATACATTGCCAAGTCTGGATGTTATGCTCAGATACTTTGGATGAGATCACAGCTTACAGACTACGACTTTGTCTTCAATAAGATTCCCTTGCATTGTAACAATCGCCAGGTGCATTGCGCTTTGGCTGCAATAATGTCGAAGCACTCCCGTGTCAAGCACATTGACATTCGACACCATTTTTATTCGGACGAAGTGCGAAAGGCCGTGGTTGAATTGTACTCGTGAGATGGATTATCAGCTCGAGAGATATCGCGCGGTTTAATCACCAAAGCATTACCAAGAGAGCGGTTCGAATTCCTACTCTCGCGGACTTGGTTGAAGAGTATGTCTCCGGAAACTCTAAACGTCTTCAGGAAGGAGAAGAGGAGTAAAGGATGGTCCTCCTATATCCTATGTAAATATGTATATATATCAAATCTTAAAAAGAAAATACAAAAATATAAAACCTACAAAAAACCATAAAAATTAGAATCGAAAATACCAAAAATAGTTTTTCAACATGTCTTACGTTTATCGATAACATTTACGGTCCTAGAAATGTCATTCAAATCGCACAAGGGTCATTTAAATGAAGCTCGAACGGAAGTTCAAACTTTTCAAAACATGTCTTAATGGCTTGCAGTTATTTCAGACTGCAACCTGTTTTTCAAATTGAGGAAAGCATGTCGCCAAAAAGATGGTTGTGTTCCATAACCAACGGGTGATTCAGTCTCCCGGGCAGCCATGGTTACTTTAAATCCATGCAACTTCTCGATTATTGTACGCTTCGTAAAATTATTTCTTGATCCAGGAGAGAAGTCTTCTTTTTATCCAAATGATTTTCCGTCTATGATTCTTCAGAAAATTATTTATGTTTCAAATGGTGGAAATGTAGTGTTTGAAAATCAATCAGACCTGAATTTCTCAAAATTTGACACTCAATCAACGACTACAGCTCTTTAAATAGAAAACGGGTCATTGATTGAGGGGGAGAGTAGTTTTCAAATTTATGACATCTAACGGGCATTTTGATACTTCGTATAAATACTTGAGAGAGGTTTTGTATTCTAAAGGGTTACATTATTAAGGGGGAGTTAAACTTGTGTTAATTCAAAACGCCAAAGTTGTCATTTATGTGCAAATATAGGGTCTTATGTGTAAATTCCTAGTTGATTCCTAGATATTAAAACCTTAAGGACCAATTTTGCCATTTATGCAAGTTTATTAAACCCTTAGTATCTCTTACAACTTAAATGGAAAAGAAACAAGAAAATGAGGGGTAAATCCTACCAATTTAGGAAAGATTAACCTACCTATATAATTCCCTTGCGTTTTGACTTGGTCAAAACTCCCAAGACCAGTCAAATTTTTTCTCTTAACACAAAACTCAACAATTGGCGATTTGCCTGATTCGTGCTTATTTGTGTGTTTTCGTGCCTAGGTAATGTTTGCTCAATGTTATTTATCACCTAAACATGCTTTATCTATAACACCATGGCCTGTAATTCATTAAAAGTTCGCCTTTTTGTAGCTTTTTCGTTGCGCACAATCGTCATCATATTCTGATAGTGTTTTTGTAATTGAAGTTTGTTTGCTGGGATAGCATTAGACTACTTATGTGATGCCTATTTGATGTCATAATTGTTTCCCCATTAGCTAATTTAAGGTCCTTTGTGATTTTCGCACACTATTTTACTTTTTAGTCAAAAACGTGGTAGTATGATGTTTGAAATGGCCATTTGTTGTTGTTATTGTAGTTAGTAAGTATAATAGAACGTAAATAATGATCTGGTTAAGCCGTAGATGCCTTAAGTTGTAAGTTGGAATCTGCGTATTGAAATGTTCTTGGCTGCGTTTTGCTTAATGGTTCTTGGTTGCGTTTTGCTTAATGGTTCTTGGTTGCGTTTTGATATGATATTCTTGATTGCGTTTTGCTTTGTGATTCATTGTTGCGGTTTGGTTATTAATTGTTAAACAGGTCAAAACGCAAGCATTGCGTTTTGCTTTGAAGACCATTAAATGATTAAAATAATAAAACCCTCATTTAAAAAAAATCAAATGATTACGTTTTGCCTATTTTGGATTATTATATTGCTTGCGTTTTGCCTGTTGCGTTTTGCTAGTTGCGGTTTGCTTCTTGAGTTTTGGGATAGATTGCGTTTTGCTTGACTGCGTTTTGATTATTTCTTATAAAATATTCATTGCGTTTTGTGTGATTGCGTTTTGCTGACCTACTGCGTCTTGTGTCTTGCGTTTTGTTGTCTGCGTTTTGTCCCATTGCGTTTTGCCTAGTATGCTTTATCTCCTGCGTTTTGTCTAGTATTGCTTGATAATTGCGATTTGGTCATTGTGGTTTGGTCATTGCACTTTGTCTTCTCTTCCATGAGTTAACTTCCGTTGACTCAAGAGATGACCAAATCTGTTGACCACCACTATAATATGATCTAAGTGTCCCCTTCCTGGATCTGATCCATAACTGATTAACTCCTGAGCATCTGCTCACATCTAACATCTCCTTTCTGTATGTACGTCTTCCTATGAATGTGACTGTGCAGATACAATGGCTGATGTTAATGTTAATGCTCCTGCTAAACAAGCACCTGCTATGGCACCACCCGCTCGTACTGATGATCAAATCCTGCCTCGCATCAGATGGGTGCCTATAGGAAAAAGCAACTGCTATCTGGATGTTGAAAGGTCGCAAAGTAATCCAATCTACAAGATTGCTGTGGACATTCTGAAGCACACCAACTTCTTCAAAGCTTTCACTGCTTCCTCGACAATTCCATCAATCTATATTCAGCAGTTTTGGGACACTGTTCAATATGACAATAAAACCGAGAATTACAGCTGTCAACTAGATGAGCAATGGTTCGATCTCACAAAAGACACACTCAGAGACGCACTTCAAATCACACAAGTCGACACCAACGATGCATTTTCTTTCCCACCAACTCCTGATGCTCTTATCAAGTTTGTCAACGATCTGGGTTACCCGAAAGTTGTCAGACACTTATCTGATGTCGTGACTAATGACATGTTTCAACCGTGGAGAGCACTCACAACAATCATTAATTTGTGCCTTACGGGAAAGACTTCAGGGTTTGAAAGACCAAGGGCTCCAGTGTTGCATATTCTTTAGGGCATCGTCAATCGAGCCCATATCGATTATGCATAGAGGATGTGGGAAGAATTCACCCAATCCATCCATACTTTCATTGAAGACAAAAAGAATCTAGCACAGCATACTCAGGGAAAGAAGAAAGCCACCCTTATTGTGATCCCGAGTGTTAGGTTCACCAAGCAGATCGTCTATTACTTACAAAGCAAGCACAAGTTCCACCCGAGACCAGGTTCTCCACTTCATTTGCCTAATGAAGAGCCTGTTCTTGGATATCTCAAGTTTAGTGCTAAGGAAGCCAAACGGGGAGTCTTTGGGATGCCTATTCCGAATGATCTTATCACTAATGACATTCGAGGTGAACAATACTACAATGCTTATTTGGAGAAAGTAGCTAAGCATCAAAGATATCTTGCTGGTAAAGAAGTTAGTGATCCTGACTCACCTGCTCCTAAACCTGCTAAGGCTACCAAACCCAAAGCATCCAAGCAATCTAAGCCCTTAGCACCTAAAGCAACAACCAAGAAACCTAAACCTGCACCTGCCAAGCCTCAGGAAAAGAAATGAAAGCTGGTTACGGAGACATCTGAGGCGCCATCTCCAGCCAAACGATCCAAAGCTGGTAAGGTGGTGAAGAAGCGAACGAAAAAGAGCTCTCTTCAGTTGGTAGATGAATTTGTTGACGAAGGTGTTCTAGAGAATGAACCCAGGATTGGTGATGAAGAGGCTGATCTGCAAAAGGCAGTGGAAGAAAGCTTAAAGGAATTTCACTCGGCTCGTCAGGGTCCACTTCCACCGGTGGTGATCAGGGAACCTGAATCTGGAAAATTTCAACCGCTTCCAGAGGTTCAAGGAAAGGGTAAAGAGAAAGTCAGTGATGAACAAGTTTCCCTTGATCAGCTTCACCTTCAGACACCAAAGTAAATAAAGCCAATGAGATCAGTTTATCTTCCATAAAGGCACACTCACACCAACTGAATCCTCTGGTCATGATGAATCTTCGTCATTATATACTAAACTTGGGCTGACAGACAGTGAGTCGGATTCTAATGAGGAAGTGCCGGGGATTATTGCTAGCGTTCAAGATGAAGGCCAGGCTGGACCAAACCCTAGTGATGTTGCAGTGTCTCAACCTCCATCAAGTCATGTTGTTCATGCTGGACCAGACCTTGAACACATGGATCTTGAAGCCTCTAATACTTCAATTCAACCAAACCCTGAGTAAATGGATGACGAATTCACTATAACGGCCTATCCAAATGTTTAGGAGAACCTTAAACTCACAACTGAAGGTCAGCTGGAACCCTGTCTTCTCTACAAAATCTTGACAAGGAACTCAGCTTCGCCGATTAGTTCCTTGTGGAGCAGTCACAGGAAGACGAACCTGAGATAACCAATACTGAATCGGAGGTTCAGTCAATGGTCACTGTTCCTATTCATCAGGACACCTCTTTTGTCCCTCTAATGACCACCCTGGTTATTGATCTCACAGTCTCTCAACCTGTCCCCACAGCGGTCCAAGCACCACTACCAACATTAACAGCAACCGCAACCGCAACAACAACAACGACAACAACAACTCTTCCACCAATACCACCTCAACCACAACAAGGCTCCTCAGATTCGATTTTAATCCAACGCATTGGAGAACTTGAACAACATATGGCGGATATGGTAGAGGCAAACCAAGCCCTGGAGGAAAGATTAGACAAACAAGGGTCCAGATTGTACAAACTAGAGAATCTTAATATCCCTCATCGGGTGAGCAAAGCGGTGGATGAAATCGTCACTGATGTTGTTGAGTGGGCTATTCAAGCTCCTCTCAGGGATCGCTTTAGAGACTTGCCAGAAGCCGACATGAAGGAGATTCTTCATCACCACATGTGGGAATCCAATTCCTACCAAGCTCATAAAGATCACAAAATGATGTACGAAGCTCTGGAGAAGTCAATGGCCCGTGATCACACTGACCAGCTCCTAACTAATTTTGCTGAAGCACGAAGAAAGAAGAAAAAGAGACGTGATTCACCGAAAACACCACCTAGGTCTCCACCTCAACAGCTACCTCCTCCACCACCAGCAGGTTCATCTGGAACTCCAGGAGCTTCTGGAGCTTCTGGTTCGTCTTAATTGCCTCCTCCTCTACCTCCATCCACCAACCAGCGTGATCAGTCTACAGGCACCGATACTCCAAGCTCGTCAAAGACAGTTGTTTCAACTGAATATACAGCTTGGACGACTACTGACACAAGACTCAAGCCGTATGTCTTATTAATTCTTGAAGAGCTACATATGGATGATGATACGACTCATGACGAACAGGTACAGTTTTCTGGTGATGAAGACATTAGCCATGATAATATTCCCATGGTGAACCTAAGGCAAAATTGGTGGAAGCCATTCACTGAAGACAGACCTGCTACACCAGAACCCGCATGGTCCATCCCATTATCTGACCTGCCTATACCAGTGAACAACTGGGCATCTGCTCTGGCGTCCACCTATGCACCTCCTCCAGAGAACTCGTTACTCGTACAGACTGGTGACATGGCAATCTTTATGGACTAGTTCTGCAAAAAGCAGGGGATAACTAAACTTAAACAACAACACCTGGAAGGCCCTGCATATTAAATTGTCAAAGTCTTCCATCCTAATGTGATTCATCTTCAATACCAAATGGAAGAATGCCATAAACTACTAACCGATCAAGTGGACGAGTCAATCATCAGGTATAATGTCAACAAACCTCTACCACTGGGTGGTCCACCAGATCAAGTCACGATTCAATCTGACTTCTTCTTCAACAAAGATTTGGAGTATCTACGATACGGTCGCAAGAGTGGCAGGCCTGCATTGTCAATCTCAAAGATGAAGGCGGACTATTATCCTGATGTTGGCTTAGAGCAAATGGTACCCGATCAGATTTGGATTGAAGAGGAATGCAAGTATGACATCGCCGCTATGTATGGTATCTCTCACTGGTAGTTCCAAATACAACGCTTCTACATTGACAGACACACATCTGAGGGTGATCGCAGAGCTGTTAGGACTCATATGCGGATTTTAAGTGTTGTCAGAATTGAAGTCTTCTCCTTATATGGGTATGGTTACATGAAGAAGATCGTTCTTCGTAGAGCTGATCTTAAAGAATATACTATTGCATAAAGGGACTTTAAATATATGTACCCTAGTGACTTTGAAGATCTGTACTTATTGAATCTTCAAGGTCACCTGAACCATCTATCACCCGAAGATAAGAAGATTCTCACTACTGCTATCAACTTATAGACCAGAAACTTGGTTATAAGACAACGCGTAGAAGACTTCCAGCTGGGGATTGAAAGCTACCAGACGCAGCTAAACCTCACCAAACCTCGATGGGATGCCACTAGCTTTGATTTCAAGCACGACTTCACAGTAATTGACTCTCCAAGGGCCATCACATTTAGGGATAAATATGGGGTTTAAATGATCATGCGGTTCAATGAGATCCACAAGTTTAGTGACGGCACTCTGCAATAGATTGATGAGGCATTAGACTATCGGGTTAAGGAATTCAAGGTCAACGGGATGAATTCGGGTTTGAACACACGGTTTTGGACAAGGAAAGATGTCGACAGAAGCAAAGAGTTTATGTTTTCCATTCAGAAACTGCTTAAGACAAGGAGAATCTTTCGGAACTGGAAAGCTTTTTTGGTGGAAAGATAAGAGAGGGAGACTACAGACTGCTAAAGAGAACCGAATGATCACATCATCTCGGCAATCATGGGCCATCTCGTGTGGGGTATTATTATTATATATGTTGTTGTAATATGTACATAACAAAGTAGTGATTATGATGTGTTTTGTGTCACTATATTCGGTTTTCTGAGTTTGTGTCAACTTTTGTAAACATTAGAACAAACTCATAATAACTGACACAAATTATGTCCCTCCAAAATTGAGGGGGGGCATGCTTATGTTCCATTATCGGCTTGTATAACTCAGACATAATTTCTCCCAAATTTTTCTAACATATTTAATTCAATTGAGATCCTAAATCTCAGAGGGTTTGAAATTTTTGATCGGGGGAGAGAATGTGATTTTAATATGAAAATCTGATAAAAATGTGATCTTTTAGACTCAAGTGTAGGCTCTCCCATATGTGCTAAACCTTTTCGAATATCGATGCACATATTGAGGGGGAGCGAATGGTGTATAAT